>ML244797.1:97833-136637 GCA_005239495.1 Nicotiana undulata | reverse complement strand
ACGAACGTTTGTTTTAGATGTGGAGATTGTGATGACCCAAAGGGTCATTTTAAGAATTTAGACACAATTCTAGGCTTATTAACCATAAAAAGACTAATTTTAAATACATCGATTTGCGTGCACAGTCCGGGCGTGAAACCGGAAAGCTTTTATGTTAAAATATGAGAAATAGTAATTTCTAGAGTTAAGATTTTATTATAGTTGACTTTGGTCAACATTTTAAGTAAACAGACCCGGATTTGTGTTTTGACAATCCTGGGAGGTCCACAGTAAAATATGGGACTCGGGCGTATGCCCGGAAATGAATTCCGAGGTCCCAAGCCTTAGAAATCAATTTTTGAAAGAAATTGTTTTGCTGAAATATTTATGAAATAATGAAAAGAATTAATGTTTGAAGTCATTGGTATCGGGCCCGTATTTTGGTTCTGGAGGCCGGTACAAATTTGATATGATATTCAGGCCTTGCCTGTGAAATTTTGTGAAATACGGAGTTCGTTTGACATGATTCGGACATCCGGTTGAAAAGTTATGAACTATAAGTGTTCTTGAGGAAAATAATGAGTTTTGAGGTTTAATTCGTTGTTTTACATGTTATTTTCATGATTTGATCGAAGGAGCAAGTCCATATTATGCTTTTAGACTTGCGTGCATGTTTGATTTAGAGCCCCGAGGGCTCGGGTGAGTTTCAAATAGGTTTGGGTTGTGTTGCGCTCGTTCTTTCTTATGCTTCGACGTCGTTTCTTCAAGCATAAATGATATCATATTGAACAAATGAGCTCCGATTTATGTTTTGAATGAAGTATTAGATCCGTATCGTAATTACGGACCCGTATCAAAAAGAATCATCGAATTTGGACATCGTATGAGGATTTTATAGCCATTTTATCAAGGTTGCCCAGATTTTTCTGGTTAATTACGAATTTGCCCCTAACGGCGTATTAAAAACCTATACTATTTGCAAATCTTAAAACCTACATATCTCCTTCATTATAAGGTCAAATTGAGTGATTCAAATGCCTAAATTCATTAGGATTTCACAAGGAAACCATTGGACAAAAGAAAATCGAGTTTAGGTATCGTTTGGCACGATAAACGAGACAGAATAGCTGGCAGAAAAATAAATACAAAATGGGTAGACTTCTTCTTCTTCAAATTTTCGAACCCCACAGCCCTAGGAACGAATTTCTTCACCAAATATCATCCCCAAGTCATAGGTAATCAATTCTAAACTTTACTCCTTCAATTACCCATTGTTTTTCATCACTTTTAAATCAAAAACTAAGAATTTTCATGGTAAAAATTGAGGGTTTGGGTAGAATTAGGGAATTTTATAAAAATCGAATCTTTACCTCGAATTGAGGTCGGATTTCGAAATTAATTGTATATTTGGGTTCGTGGGTGAATGGGTAAACGTAATTTGGTCCGAACCCCGAGTTTAGACCAAGCGAGCCCGGGGTCGGATTTTCACTTTTTTTTAGAAAACTTAGGAAAAATTATATTTTTCAATAAAGTTAGTTACTTTAGCATTAGTTAAATTATATTAAGTTAATTTTGATTAGATAGAGCAATTTAGAGGTGAATTCAAAAGGAAAAGCAATAATTGAGCTGTGAGTGGCCTGCGGAATTGAGGTAAGTGTTTGGCCTAACTTTAGCTTGAGGGAATAGGACTCCCCACTTGTTTGCTACGTGAATTGCATGGGTGTGGTGTATAGGTGTGGTGACGAGTATCTATGCACCACCCAAATCGTTTGTTAAACATGATCCCTTTTCCCGTTCCCACTTATTTGATCATTGTTTTAACTGTTACATGTTTATTATTGTTTCTATGACTATTTGACCTTGTTGAATTGTTGTTAGTTATCGTTGTAACCATTTGGAAAGAGTATTGGTTGTTTGAATTGGTTCCCTTGTCATATAAACATGGTTGAGAGGTTTGGTATTGTATTTATGAAATAAATATATATATTTTTATATTCCTGTTGGTTTCATGGTTGAGAGGTTATTGATGAGATTATAAGAAAAATTCAATTTATTATTTATAATTGTTGAGGTTCACGTATTTTATTGGGTTTCATTGAGTTATTTTCAATTGTTGTTGTAAGTGTGTTAAAAATGTTAGATGTTCTCTTGAGTTTATCATAGTATAAAAAGACTGAGCTGGATTGACAGTGTTACAGTGTTTACTTATATTCTGGTTTGTTTTATTGTGAAATGATATTGGTTAAAGCTTACGAGCTATATGATTTTCTGTTTGAAATTGTGGAAATAACAGTATTGTGAAAGGCTTGGCCTGAATTGTGAAATTTTTTATGAATAAATTGATATGGTATGTCTGGTGGGAGCGGGTTGCACGCCGCAACAAGGAGTGATAAGGGTGGACAGGTGGGATCGGGTTGCACGCCGCAACAGGAGCAATAAGGGTGATATATTTAGGGAGGAGCAATAAGGGAGGACAGGTGGGAGCGGGTTGCACGCCGCAACAAGGAGCGATAAGGGAGGACATTTATATTTTTACTGATTTTCAAAGAAAATAAAGATTTGAAAAGCTAAATGTTTATATTTTACTGTTGTGTTTTTTTTTTTTTTAAATAAAGATTTGAAACTTTCTATTTTATATTACTATTTTCATATTTTGGCACTACTTTTATTCAAAGATAAAATTTGAAGAACTTGGAAATTTTGAGGATTTGGTTATAGTTGAGGCCTGACAGAGGCGGTTGCGTTATTTTATTATTGATGCAGTATTTGAATTGATGTGTTTAGATTTCCTTCTTGTTTTATAATTATTGTCTCAGATATATTTTCTTGTTCGTGTATAATTATTTTATTGTGTTATCGTACATATATTAATATCAGTACATGGGGTCGGTTGTACTGATACTACACTCTGCACTCTTTTGTGCAGATCCAGGTACTAGCCAGCAGTAGAGATTTTTAGAGCATCCATCTATTTATTCGTAGACACGAGGTATATCTGCCGGCGATTGCAGATCTTGAGAGTCTTCTCCTATTTTTATAAAATTGTTTTATTATATTCAGAACAGTTACATTATTTCCTTCAGCCCATTATTTGTAGTATTCTTTAGCAGTTCGTGAATTGTGACACCAGACCCTGGGGTAGTTTTGGTATTAATGATATAATTAGTTCGCGGTTCGTTTAATTTAATTGGTTAATATTATTATTTTATTTTAATATTGTTGGGAAATATTTCAGTTAAGAGCACTTTAAATTCAATTGTTTATGCGGAAGTAAATAATCAAGGAAATTAGTAAATTTATAACTAACATTGGCTTGCCTAGCAAGTGTGATGTTAGGCGCCATCACGATCTCTAGGTTGGGAATTTGGTCGTGACACGAACCAACCTAACCAACATAACATAAATAGGTTAAATGACACATGACAAAGCTGAATTAAGGGAAACGGGGCTAAATTCTCGAAACGACCGGTCGGGTCGTTACCTTCTCCCTCACTTAAACATACGTTCGTCCTCGAACGTGCCCAGAGTTGTTAAAAACCCACCAAAATTTCCGTGTAACCTACCTTGCACATGCCCCGGGGGTGATCTCACGTCACCCTACCTCATATAGGTCTGATAGCACAACATAACTGAAAATACGCAATTCAACCATGCCCATAAACCTTAGGACCACATTTCCTCTTCCGAAACTATCTATAAAATCAGAATCTCACATCTATACACTGAATAAGTTTGAACCAACTGTATCAAACCATATTTTTATCCCCATATGTAATCACATGATATACCACATAACTCGACCACTCTTAGCGATAACTTCTGATCACAGCAGATGCTCAAACAACCCAATATCGGTAATAAACCTCCTTTCAAACCAAAGCCTCATTCCAACACTTCTGTATACTGCCAATGATGAATGAAACACACAGAAAGTCATAACCATTCCTCATATCAACCAGTCATGGAGCTCCCTCTCCTTCGGCAAAGACCATAGTAAATTTCTAAGCCGGATCCCGATATTATCCCTCCAACATGCTAAAATCGAATCTGATAGTATTCATTCTAGATCCCAATGACCTCATCTCATCCAACACGACTGCTCTAGTGACATGACACATCGATACAATCTAAATCCACAACCCGTGTGACCCGCACACCAATAAGCAACAGTCCAACTGTACTCACACTACATTAAAATTTTGAATTAGCTATGAACATCGTCGCTAATCTGTCGCTAAAACGCTCGTAGCTAGCAGAATTTCTTGATAATCCGTTGCTAATCTGTCGCCAAATGAGATTAGCGACGAATTTTCTATTTAGCTACAGAATTTGTCCGTTGCTAAAACCTGTTTTTGTGGTAGTGTCAAATCATGGAAAAGGGTCTCAAATGAGAGAGTTGTACCGCAAGCTTACCAGTACCACCACAACACGATGCTAAGAACCCATCACACACCGCAAGACCAAAACACACGAATCTAACCTGAATGATCATACCTCCACCTAACGTCGATGCAATGCGCGACCCTATCCAAACACTGGTCCACATGAAACACCTCAAGTTACTATGCTCAAAAATCAACAACCACGCACAATTTGATGTCTAGTACCACAAGTGAATCACCATAACCACGGAGAAGTAAATGACAAAATGCCATGCTAGCCAAAAAGAACATATCCAATGCGCAATCAATCATGCAACACCAAAATACTCGTCTCACCCCAATTCTTCTATAAAGCCCAAATATAACCACACCATATGTGCATATAACCAATAATAACAACTCCTCACAACTCAGAAAGGGTAACTCATAGATCACTCCAGAACACGAATAAGCTCAATGACAATCAAATGGCACACCCCTCAATGATAGCAATTCGGAGTCAACAATTCTGACCCAGTGCAGAACACACATCCATACTAGGCCTACCAACAAGCCCTAAATCAACTTTGGTCACCCACAATAGATAAATAACTCTTTGAAGGTTCACAATGACTGAATCATAACACATACTACTCTCTGACTAGCCTTAGCTATTTTCTCACAGTCCACAACCACAAAACCATCTAATCACAAAAACTCTCAGTCTCCCAATCCATAATGCATACGAATCACCATATCCGATCCCAGCTACACTGCTCGAATATATAACACACCTCTAATACTCAATGATTCCACGAGGGATACTCCTAAAATTCTTCTGTGCCACCAAACAAACTTGAATATCAGCAGTCGATCCAACAAAAGCGCACCGAAATACCAATGAAGTACCCTTAACTCAAACACATTGTCGTTTCTGAAATGTATACCCTCATCAAGCCACACCAATTAATGGTATCATTTACAATGTCATGAATTGCCAATGCTGCCTAAGAATTTCTAACCTCCTTCCAGCACTGTCGAGATATTTCCGTCATCGCGATCGCGAAGCACAAAAATGGACTGCCCCACAACTTACCTTATGTGATCGCAGAAACACACACGCGATCGCGGATAACAAGCTCACAAAACAACGCGAATGCTACCCTCACTACGCGATCGCGTAGAGAAATTCCTTCACCTCACGACTACTCCAAATCCTTCTTCGCGAACGCGACCTCAGCCACGCGTTCGCGATAGCCAACTTGACAGACCTTCGCGATCGTCGGCCTCAATTGGTGATCGCCAACCCCAATTGGCGATCGCATAGAATAATTTCCCAGCTTCCCTCAATAGACCTACGCAATCGCCGACCCACTCTTGTGGTCGCGTATAAGGAAACTAGCAGAAGAAAAATGCAGCAGCAACAGCAGTCTTTCTTAAGCCAAACACACTCCGATAACCACCCAAAACTCACCCAAGGCCTTTGGGACCTCAACCAAATATGCCAACATATACCATAACCTCATTCAAACTTGGTCGAGCCTTTGAAACACCAAAAACAATGCAAAAACATCAAATTCACCTCGGATTCAAGCCTAGGAACTTTGAAACTTCTAAATTTCACCAAAGATGTCGAAACCATCCAAAACACTTCCAATTGACCTAAAATATTTCACACATACCCAAAATGACACTACGAACCTGCTCCAACTTTCGTAATTCTATTCCGACCCTGATAGCCTATTTTTCACTGCCGAACGAAAATCGCCAAAAACTCAATTTCGCCAATTCAAGCCTAATTCTACTCCGGACATCAAAATCACAATACGATCACACTCCTAAATCCCAAATCATCTAACGAAGCTATCCGAGCTAGAAAATTCACATTCCGAGGTCGTTTACCTACTGGTCAACTCTCGGTTGACTTTTCCAATTATTAAGCTCATTTAAGAGACTAAGTGTCTCAATTCTCACCACGGTCACTCCGAACCCAAACCAACCGAACCAACATAAAATAAATAGGTTAAATGACACATGACAAAGCTGAAACAAGGGAAACAGGGCTAAACTCTCAGAACGGCCGACCGGGTCGTTACACAACAGGACAGGAGGTATCGACTCCATGTAATAAATTCACCTTGAAAATCAA
Source organism: Nicotiana undulata (assembly GCA_005239495.1). Taxonomy (NCBI): domain Eukaryota; kingdom Viridiplantae; phylum Streptophyta; class Magnoliopsida; order Solanales; family Solanaceae; genus Nicotiana; species Nicotiana undulata. The sequence continues at coordinate 130,148 of ML244797.1, read as the reverse complement.
TTTACCAGAATAATAATATTAGGAAAATAACTCAGGAAATGAAGGCAAGGAGATAAGTCAATGACAATAACTCATTCCTCGGAAAATAGTGAAGAACCGAAAATACAAATTATCAGAGTCTCGTATGAAAGAACAGATGCCAATGCAATAAAACAGGGAATACAAAACACAAAATATGTTGCGGCGCGCAACCCAACCCACCATATAATATCAATATCATAATTCTCCCTTATTCCACCATATCAATTCACCCTTATTTCACTTGTTGCGGCGTGCAACTCGATTCTCCGATACAATATCAATATCATAACAATAAATAGAATATGTTACAGCGCGCGACCCGATCCCACCATATAATATCAATATCATAATTCACCCTTATTTCACCATGACATTCCACCCTTATTTAACTTGTTGCGGTGTGCAACCCGATCCCACCGTGGAATAACAATATCACAATATAAATACCCTCCCTTATTTCACCTGTTGCGGCGTGCAACCCGATCCCCCATAAAATAATTTAAATCGACAACGATAATTGAATAACTCCATTTACAAAAATTTCTACAATCAAGGGTATCAGTACTCGGCAATAAAAGAACCATGTAAAAAGCGAAGGAATACAACAAACTTTACAAAATTGACAGGACATGTAAAGTACGTGATAACTAAGTACGCAATCGCAACAATCATGACATATAGAAGATAAGCACAAGGAAGACAATAACTTCAACTAAGACATATAAAGTCCAAATTACGAGTAAGAAGTACAGTAGGTGCCAACAACGTCAAAGCACGTAAGAGTAGACTAACAACGAGATATCACATATTATGACAATTCAATTAAAGGCATGGAAAGATACTAGACAATCTAAAATGGTTAAATACCACATATAGACCATGTACCCACTCGTCACCTTGCGTACACGACATAACAAGATAACACAATTTACTCAATTCCTAAGGGGTTGTTTTCCCACACAAAGTTAGGCAAGACATTTACCTCAATACGGCCAAATCAATACTCAAATTAGCTTTTTCCTTTATAAATTAACCTCCGCTCGGATCAATCAAGCCAGAGACAAGTTAAATACATTAAACAATGCAAGAGAAAACAATTTCAATTAACAAAGCTATGATCTTTATACAATTTGTAAAAAGTCAACAAAAGTCAACCCCTCGGGCCCGCACCTCGAAATTCGATAAAATTTACAAAAATCGAACATCTATTCTGATACGAGTTCAACCATACGAAAATTATCAATTCGTCCCTCAAATCACCATTTTACATTTTGAAAGATTTTACTTCCCCAATTTTTCCCTCAGATTCTCATGAATTTGATGTCAAATTTAATGTATAATCACAATATACAATTGAAAACTGATTAGTGGTACTTACCCAATGATTTGGTATGAAAATCCTTCCACAAAATCGCCCCTCATCGAGGCTAGGGTTCAAAATATAACAAAATGAAGCTAAATCACAGAATGCCCAGCTATTTGCAGGCTGCAGATGTCGCATTTGCGACATGCGAACCCTAAAAAAGCGGCCATTACTTGGCAAAAGCGAACATTGAAAAGTCCTGCCTTTATCGCAAATGCGATGAAACGGATCGCAAATAAGAATGAGGCCTTCGCAAAAGCGAACTTCCACTGCCCAATTCACTATCGCATTTGCGATGTTGGCTTCGCAAATGGGAAGCCTTGCAGTCCCCAGCCTCTTCGCAAAAATGATCCCAAATCCGCAAAAACGGTGGTCGCAAATGTGAGATGAGACACCAGCAGTTCTGAACCTTCTTCCAAACACTCTGAAACGCATATGAAACTCATCCGAGCCCTCGGGGCTCTAAACCAAACACCCACACCAGTCCAAAAACATAACCTGAACTCACTTGAGCGATCAAAACCCTCTAGAATCATAAATTGGACGCCAAAACACATGCAAATCACAATGAACTTCATAAACCTCTAGAATCGCAACCGAGTGCCAAAACCATATCAAGTCAACTTCAAATGATACCAAATTTTGCATGCAAGTTCCAAATGATAAAACGGACCTATTCCAAGTCTTGAAACCAAAATCCTGACCCGATATCCTTAAAGTCAAACCATGGTCAAACTTAGGAAAATTCTAAACCTTTAAATTGCCAACTTTCGCCAAATGATGCAGAAACCTTTTAGAGACATCCAAATGAAATTCCGAGTACTAGTCCCCAAGTCCAAAATAACCATTCGAACCTACCGGGACTATCAAAATTTCAAGCCGAGGTCAAATACTCAAAAGTCAAACCTTGGTCAATTCTTTCAACTTTGAGCTTCTCAAATGAGAGTCACTCCTAAAAATCCTTTCCGAACCTCTCAAAAAATTGAACCGATGATGCATACAAGTCATAATACACTATGTGAAGCTACTCGTGGCCTCAAACTGCCGAGTCGGATGCAATTGCCCAAAATGTCCAGCGGATCATTACAACTAGTTGACCCAACTTTCAACATACCTGAAGATTTCTATGAGGCTAAAAGATTGGTTTCAAAGTTAGGACTCTCGTCTATGAGAGTCAATTGTCGTGAAGATGGTTGCATTTTGTATATAAGGGTGATGTAGATACAGAAATTTGTAAATTTTGTGAAAACCCTGATTTTAAGCGGGTTTCTAGCGGGAAGAAGGTTGTTGTGAAGTCGATGCATTATTTACCTCTTATTTCTAGATTAAAAAGGTTGTACGCATCGATGAGTTTTGCTTCTCATATGAGATGGCACTATGAAAACAGAAGGTCGTCTGGTGTTATGTGTCATGCTTCAGATGGGGAAGCTTGGAAGCATATTGATAAGACGTATCCGGATTACGCTAGTGAACCGAGGAATGTTTGGTTGGGTTTGTATGTTGATGGTTTCACGCCATTTTCTGTTTCTGCAATACCATATTCTTGCTGGCCATTCTTTATTACGCCGTATAATCTTCCGCCTGAAATGTGTATGACTAGTCCATATATGTTTTTTAAAATTGTGTTATTCCCGGTCCCCGCAATCCCAAGAGTTTGATTGATGTATATTTGCAACCTCTGGTTCATGAGCTAAAGCAATTGTGTATGATGGATTTGAGACATATGACATATCAACTAAGCAAAATTTCAACTTGTGTGCTAACTTAATGTGGACTATTAATGATTTTCCTGCGTATGAAATGTCGTCTGGGTGGATGACAGCTGAAAATTTAGCATGCCCTTACTGAATGAAAAATGGTAAAGCATTCACTTTAAGACATGGCCGAAAGCAGTCATGGTTTGACTGTCATCGCCCGTTCTTGCTAGTTGATCATGAGTTCAGAATGATGAAGAACGCATTCAAAAAGAATACAGTTGAACATGATTTGCCACCTCCAATTTTGTCCGGTGAGGAAATTTGGGAGAGGGTTCAGAAATTCACTAAAGTTACCAAGGCCCCACCTTCTAGATTTCCTGGATATGGTGCTACTCAAAACTGGACAAACACAACATATTTTGGAAGTTGCCATATTAGAAGGATAATCTTCTCCGAAACAATCTTGATGTCATGCATATTGAGAAGAACTATTTTGAAAATTTGTTCAACACAATGATGGATGATAAGAATAAGACAAAAGATAACCCGAAGGCTAGACTGGACTTAAAAGAATATTGCAGGCGACCTGAATTACATTTGCAGACTGCGAACGATGGTAAGGTGTTCAAGCCTTAAGTCCAGCTACACATTCACTTTGGAACAAAGATGATAGATTTTTGAGTGAGACCTAAAGATGCCGAGGGCTATGCCTCGAACCTGGGAAACGTGCCGATATGGTTGAAGCAAAGTTGACCCGTATGAAAAGTCTTGATTGTCATATCTTCATGGAAACCTTAATCCCTATTGCATTTTGTGGTTTGCCTGAAAATATTTGAAAACCTTTCACAAAGATAAGTGTGTTCTTCAAAGACATATTTTCTACCACATTAAGGGAAGAAAACCTATTTCAAATGAATTAGAAAATTATTGTAATCAATAATAAGTTGGAAATGATTTTTCCATGTGATTTCTTTGATGTGATGGAACACCTTCCAATTCACCTCGTACACGAGGTGCGACTTGGAGGGTCGTTCAATGCAGGTGGATGTATCCATTCGAGAGGTATCAAACCTTGATTTATTCTTGTAATTTTCTTTAACGTTATCGTCTAATATGACAATGTGCAAGATTATCAGCAAGTGTATATGATTTGTTAAATAGAGGAGTAGGATTGATATGCGAAGCCTATCTTGCAAAGAAAACTGTCCATTTTGTTCTTACTACTTCGACAGTCATGTGCCATGTGCTAGAAGTAGGTCCAATCGGCACAATGTCATGATTGAGATTAATCCATTATATCCACCAATGTCCATATTCAATCAACCAGGCTGAGGTTCTAAAGATCGAACAACAAGGGGCCTAAGTAGTATGGAGTACAAATTAGCTTCAAATCATGTGCTGCTAAATTGTACGGAAGTTCAACTCTTTCTTAAGTAAGTGTTGACGTAAGATTAATTTATATGGACTACTATTTAATTTGGTTTATGCACCTAATAAAAATTTTAATGTGTCGCTCAGTGACTTCGTGAGTCAATTTGACCATGATGTTGTATATTCAACATTTGAAGCATGGTTTAAAGAGTGTGTAAGTGCATTTTCATACTTTCTCACATGTGAATATACATACTTGCTCACTTGTGATTTATTTAACACTACATGTAGGTCAATAATCCAAATAATAGTGTTAATAAATTTTTGAAAGATATATCTTGGGGACCTGCACCTACGGTTACAACTATATCTAAGTATTTTGTGAATGGTTGCAAATTTCACACCGAGAAATGCTCCAAGTATATAAAAAACAATAACAGTGGGGTGTGTGTCAAAGGTGGTGAAGGCAACCAGGATGGGGAAAACGATTATTATGGGTGATCAAAGAGATTCTAGAATTGTCATATTCAGATTAGCCAGATAAGAAGATCATACTTTTCCTATGCAAGTGGTTTGACCCAACACCTAGAAGAGGTACAAATGTACACTTGCAGTACAACATAATTGAGGTTAATAAACAAGAGGGAGTATGATCCTCCTATAATTACATAAAAAGTTAGGCAAGTGTGTATGTTCCATATCCATTGTGGAAGGATAAGGCTGATTGGTTGGTTGTAATCAAAATTAAGCATGTTGGTAGGGTAAAAGTTGAGAATGTTCTAGATGTTGCTTACCAAAACCATACCTCTAAGTGTTAACCAAATGGTGGATGATCAGTTAGAAAATGACTTAGAGAATCCTCAACACATATTAGAAGAAGTTGATATGGAGGACATAACAATCATAGAAAATGAGGACAAATCACCTAATGAAAATGAAATAAGTGAAGAGGAAGACTTTTCGAATGAGGAATGATACTTCGAAGACGACTAGCATGTTAGTTTTTTCAAGCGCTCTCAACTTATATAGATTTATATTCTCAGTTTTAAAATTTTCCTTAGTTTATGCAGATGATCGTTAGGGGTCGATGTAGGTCTAGGAATGATAAGAGGCCTATTGATCATGATGATGGTGTTACACCCTCGTTTCCTTCCACTCCACACTTGCATCCCTCCGTTTTTGATAGCCGGCTGCAATCTTCTACGCACATATCTTTTTCACCACATCCATCTACTTATTAGACTACCTACCATTCGCCCTTCCAACAATATTCTTACTATTTTTGTTGTGGTTGTGGTTGTTATTAGCGTTGTTGTTGTGGTTGTTGTTGGTTAATTGTTGTTGTTGTGGTTGTGGTTGGTTAATTGTTGTTGTTGTTGTTTTATTGTGGTTGAATGGCAGCAATATAATGTTGTCATTATAGGATGGTTATTGGTTGTAATTGGCAGGTGGTGTAGCTTAAAAGTAGGCATATTCTGCAAGGTTTTACCCAGAAAATCGACCGATTCGGTCGGAGTTCTCATATTAAAACCCAGAAATTCATCATTTTCGACCGACTTAGATCGGTAATTTCAATGTGAAATCTGCAAAAAATTTGAAATTACCGACCGAAATCGGTCGCAAAAAGCTTTTTTAATATATATTTTTTTAATTATTCCAACCGATTTCAGTCGGTCTTTTAAAATTTAAAAAGAAATGCAAATTTATCATATAACTATATTTCCGAGCGACACCGGTAGTTATTTTGAAAAATAAATGAAAAATAATTTAAATAATACTGACCGATTTCGGTCGGTATATTTATTTTTCCAACAAAAGTTGTCAGTTAAAGTGGTCAACCAAAGATTGAATTAACCGACCGACTTCGGTGGAAAAATTGTGACCGCCTTCGGTCTCCACGCCTTAGTGTCCACTATTGTTCCGACGAATTAAAATCAATCGGAAATCGGTCGGTTTTCCTATATTTACGGCCGAAGCCGGTCGGTTTTCGTGAACGTTTTTTTTGCAGTTTTCTAGTAGTGGCTTACAGTCGAGCCCAAATTAGAGTTTTAGTTACGGCTTTGGCAAAATCTAGTAAATTTGTGTTACTAAATTCACTTAATATGCATAAATTATTTATCCAAAAACTCAATAAGCTACCTTTTCTAGAATTTCAGAACGCATGAACTCAAAATTTTGAATCCGTCTCTGCTCGCAGTGACAGTCAGACGGATCTTTGATATCTTTATTTTTCTTGCCAGAAAAGATACAACAGAGCTCAGTGTGATCAGAACTTATGGAAATTCTCAGCTATGGGAATCGCTATTTTGAACAGTGGTTTATGTTGGTAATCTTCTGACAACGTACAAAGAGAAATGCGGTAGCATGATCAGAATGATAATTTTGTAAACTCATCAGTTTTCCATAAGATTCAATTTATTTAGTGCAATGTCGATCCCTCTGTCCAAATAAGAATGATGAAAGTGGAAACACAAAGGTCAGTATGCATCTAAATATTTGGTGTCAAAGAAATTCGATTTCCTGTAATTTAGCTTTAAATTTGTTCATTTTTAGGATCTAATAAACAGAGAACGACCTCAGAATATATTGTTTTAAGGTACATATGAACAACAACAAAAAGAAATTAGACGTTATCAGTGATGCCTACGTTCCGGTTGTACTTTAATATTGAGTGAACTTGTTTGCTCAAAATTTTACAGAGGTCACTATATTGGTATTTGAATTATCCAAGAAATAGGAAGAGATGAGTATATGGTCATCAAATGCAATTTTGGCAACAAAGTAATAGTGCAAAATATAAAATTAGCCGGATGGCTGAACAGTATATATATATATATATATAAAACATTCTTCTGGACATCAGAATAACCATTCTTCCATTTACCAATAGGATAATGCAGTGTGTAAAATACTTGATGGAAAACAAGGAACCGTCATCTTTCTTCTCTTCTCTAGTCTTGTCAATTAATAACGGAATATACAAGATTAGTTGGGAAAGAGGGTGAAGCAGAAAAGAAAGGAATAAATACCTCTGAACATCGATATAAATAATGAGATCTATTTCATAATCAGTAGGCAACATAGGCATTATGCCCAGTTTGTACAAAACAATCGCGAGTTGCACTCTCCTATCCAGGAATATTGCAGAATGCTTACAACTGCTAAATAGATCTACTACAAAATTGTAGACAACAGATGCCTACTTTGTTCTTCTTATCTTCTGCTTTTTATATTGTTCGTGTAGCTTCAGAGACAATGTTGTCCGAGCCAATTCCCCTCTTAGCCTTTCATTTTCAGCTATGTCATGAAGCAGCAAGTAATGCTCCGAGAGTTTCTTTCTAACATCAATTTCATCAATTTGAGCAGTGAAATCAAGGTCAGACCCCATACTAATATGCTCTAATGAGGCACTTCCTTTTTTTCTCTTGGTACCTGAGCTTTTGGGGTCACTCTTTACGATGAACGATTCCTGCTCCAGTGACAACTCCTTAAAAGCTTGTTGAGGAGATTTGTTGGACTGATAAACCTGGCTATCCCCAGTGCTCAACATAGAAACGTTGGATGCCATTGTAGAAACAGCTGGGTGATAATGCTTTGACAAAAGGTTCAGCTCCCAAAGCACTGAAGCAAGTGCACCACTAAGGTTTGGATCAGTTGCATAAGGCTGATATTTCTGCAACAGAAAAGAATTGCCATAAGCATTTTCTAGTGGTTCAACTATCTACTGAACATGAATGGTACAAGTGGAAAGCTTTTCTCTTTTTCATGTTGAGTAATTTCAGTATGAAGCATATTTTTTGTGCCATGAGTGTCACACAGAAACAAATGTCAATGAGCATATCCAGAGCTTCCCTAATGGAAAGTTCAGTAATACACCATTTCTTCAGAAAACACAATGAAAAGTACTTTGCATGAGAATTGCGCACTCCTGAAAGTACCAAATATAAAGCTCTATAAAGTGTTTATACCATAAAATGTCAACAGATCCACGCCTTACGTTTACCATGCCCTCCAGTGCCCCCTTCCCTGATCCCCCACCCGAAAGAAAGTATAGAAAAGAAGCTGGGGAATAAATTAGGGATGTCCGAAAACAGAAGGGGTGTAACTCTTATTTTCTTCAAGAAATATCATGTGCCTGAATGATCCGTATTCAATGAAGAGAAAGGTTAAGTAACACGTCAACACTATTACATTGTGGGTGAAGTAAGCATAATAATCAAGATAGCACCTTTTGACCATATAGTTAATCAGAAAGAAGAATTGGTTCTCACCGCAATGACACCAGAGACAGAGCCACCTCCAGTATCATTTTCTAACAAGTTCCGGCATTTAACGTTCTTCTGAAGGAGATGCTTCACAGTCACCAAAGCTGCAATAGTTTGACAAACGAGAAGCATAAATCATAACATACAAAAGCTTAGTTAAGAACGTACAGCAGTCTAGTAATGATTGGCCAAATATGCTTACCAGCCAAGGACTCTGCAGACCCAAAGCATAAAGAGAATGTAGCTAAACGTTTTATGAAAGCTGCAGCCCTTTGCATGTCATGTTGTCGATCATCACAAAGCATTATCTTCAAAGCTTCAGCTAAGATCTGGCCTTTATCCCTGCTTACGAAGAGAAATGGTTAGCTTTAGAAGATGTAACCACAGACTAATAGAAATCTACAAACTCTCATTGGATTAAGACCCACCCACCACCACCACCCCAAAAAAAATAAAAAAATACCCCACATCCCCTCCCCATCCTGCGTTCTGACAGTCTTCCTTCTTTCCAAGAGGACTGAAGTGGGTTAAGAAAAAAGATTACCCGTGTCAAATAATTGAACTTTAGTTATTTGATAGGCACAGATTTACCTTCCTGGCCTATACTCAATTATCAGATTGTAAAGTTGGACAAAGAAATCCTGAAGATCTACATTCAGTGCGTCCAAGTTGTTTCTCATCACTTTGAAAGCAGCAATGCAACACTGGAGCCTTTCAGATACTGTCAGACATGCTGAACCATCCATGGAAGAATCACCAGAGTTGTTGCCACTTCCGGCAAGCTTCCTCAGATAATTCATAAGATCGGACATGAAATCTAAGTCGATGAGTTGGCAAAATTTCCCAATTCCACTAAGACAAGGAGCAAGAAGCGGATGACTTTCAGGTGCCTGAGGTGAAGAACCTGCTTCTGATCTGAGTAATAATAACAGAGAAGTTACTTTTTGAGACAGCATTAAGTGAAAACACAGTGGTGAAGTATAGTATAGACTGTACTGATGCAAGAGCTAATAAAGCAAAATTTAAACATAACATCCAAGATGCTTTGGATATCCAAAACCAGTATGAGTTTCTTGTGATAACAAACTCAAACTCAATTAAAACCTCAGTACAGTCTAATTTCTGTTAGATAAGTTTTATTTCAAATCAGTTAATGTAGTTCCACAAGCTGACATTATGTTCCAGCACTTGGAAAGATGTAAAGCATCACCCAGTGAACGTCAGTAGCAATTTATTCAGGATTAGAACTCACATCACATAAATCTCTGCAAGCATGTCTTTATTCTGTTTAGTTACGATGGCTACTATTGATTGTAACTATCTAGTCATACAATAATTGTGACACTATAACTAGAGGAATTAGGAATGCTATAAATGAGGTTAGAAGTCCCGTAATCAATAGGAGATAATGGGACAAGAAGTCTCATGATATATGAGAATTGTAAATAAGATAATAGAAATACATTGCAGTATAAGCTAAGACATTGTTGAATAAATAAAAGAACTTCCACTCTAATAGCGTCATCTTTTAAATGAGAGTTCACACAATCTAACATGGTATCAGATCACGGAGAGATCCCACATTCAAGTCTCAGCACCGCCCATTATCAAAGAGTATTTCCATGTGCAAGGCCCGAGAAAAAGAATCAAGCATGCATGTGAGAGGACATTAAAACAAAATTAAATGAATAAAGCAATCCCTCAATGATAGCTTGAACTTTAAAATGAGGTGGCTCACACCTTTCAAAGGTACAAATACACAAAAGGTGGGAGGCATTACTTCCATGCATTCTCAAACTTTATTCGTCCCTCTCTAGCTTATTCTCTACATGGTATCAAAATTAAGAGAGAGTATCATAATTCTTTAGTGTTATTCACATTTCTCCTCCATAGTCTACATTCAGCTAGTCCCAAGTCTTTCAAATTTCAGTTGCCTGAGGTGTAAGTCATTAAATTCGAGTAACGTTCTCCGAGGTCTTATCTTAGTTGAGACAGCAAACTTGTCTCCCTTTCATTTAGTTCATATTGATGTCTGGCACCATAGCAACGCCAATTTTGTAAGAGGAATTAGTATCTTAGTTGACAACTTTTTAACGGACTAGGTTATCGATGATGAAAATTTGTCATAAATTATTTTTCATACTCCAAAACTTGCTGAGTTACACAATCAATACGGAGCATCTAACAAATCTCGTAGTACCAATGCCCATGAATACTTCGCCATCCCCACTGAGCTTGGTTTAATAGATCCAGACATTGTCTGACATTTGTTTGATTTGTAACGAGGCTCATTGTTCTGCATTCTCTGACACAAACCTAACCTGTGTACTTACCTTGCGGCCCATGTTGTTATCATACTTATCACGGTGATGACCAATTTTTTTCTTTTATTTGGATAAGGTAAAGTGTGATGAATCTTAACAGCATAGCAGATTGAAACAATATTTTACTTATTTTAAACCAAGGATTTCTGCAAAATTGATACATTTCCTTTGAACCAGGGTGGTTAGTTTACTCATGGCCTTGCATTTAATAAGGGAAATAAGCTCTAGACATTCTCAAGGAGACAAAGATGATTGACTTACTCTAATGGATCCAAATGTTATCTCTAAAAGGACAGGGAGACCGGAGACCTGATCCTAGCATAGAAGACTTGAGGGTAATTTAAGTTTTGATCAGCACTCCAAACATCTGACTTGCTTTTCATCTATTCTTGGATTCACAAGTGCAAGTCATTCCCACATCAAGTATACTGATGTTGAACGGCCCAGTTGTCCTTTATTAAACCAAGGAACAGTGTTTAATTTGGACAAATCTTCATTCTAAGGAATACAAGAAACATAATGTTGTGGTACGGCCATACTGAAGTAAAATATATCTTCGTTGGGACTTGCTGCTAGATTGGCTAAAATAGTAGCTTACTGAATTGTTGTTGCCTAAATTGACACATGTAGTTGATATATGACAATCTTGCATATTGACTATAATTTAGTCTTTGAAACAACAACAACAACAACCACCACCCAGTATAATCCCACAAGTGGGGTCTGGGGAGGGTAGTGTGTACGCAGACCTTACCTATACCCTAGGGTAGAGAGGCTGTTTCCAATATACCCTCGGCATCCTTCCCTCCAAGAACTCCCCACCTTGCTCTTGGGGTGACTCGAACTCACAACCTCTTGGTTGGAAGTGGAGGGTGCTTACCATCAGAGCAACCCACCTTGTCTTATAATTTAGTCTTTGAAAGAGTGTGGAAATTGATCGCCACTTTGTACATAGCATCTGAAGACTTTTGTTGGCAATTCAACTAGGATAGTTTTTTGTCAGATCACTAAGGACCTAGGATATTGTATATGAGTAGCTTGAAGCATAAGATTTGCAAGCTCCACCACAAGGCGGCAGTGATGATTGTAATAACTTTTTTTGGTAAATAATAATGCACATGTCATTGTAATAATAATATAATATAACTACATATTTATCGTAATCCCTAAGTTAGAATTATTAGGAACCCATATCCAATAATTAAGGAATTAAAAATGGTGTCCCGTTTTCAATGGGATTAAGAGTTAACTACATAGTTATTGTAATCCCTAAGTTAGAATGCTAAGAAGCATATCCAATAATTAAGTAATTAGAAATGATTGCAGAATTTCAATGTGCTTAAGAGTCCCACAATCAACGGGTCTAGAAATTTTTGTAAATATAAATACACAATGGTCAAGAAACATTAGTCTCACGCAATAACTCTTTCTTTCTTCTAACTTTTCCTATGCAGTTGCAATATTTGAATGTTTCATTCGATCATGGCTATCAACAATATGCAGGTCCCACTGAACTCGAACTTCAATTCGATGTTAATACCTTAACCAGAAATCACCACATTTGTATGAAGGAAAAAGGAAATTATGATTTCATACCATTAATTACATAATAGTTGAGGAAAAATTAAAAAGATGGTAATTACTACTTCTAGATTTGAAGGCTAAGCTGGCAAAAAGTTACTTGCAGAATATAATTCTTATTCACATACTTCAGTTACGAGCTAAATCTACATAAGTTGTGCAAAAACGCATAAATTTTGTAGTAAACCTAATAAATTTGTGGTAAATTTGCAATCCAACAATTTAGACATTGATGGTTCATCAAATGCAACACATTTCGATTATAAATTCTAAAGTCCAACGTTTTCTACTTCAACACAACATAACTTGTGAAAAGCAGTCTTAAACTTACAAATGTTTTCTTAACATTTCATGAATGCTGAAGCATCTATTTTATCTCCCAGCCTAATTTAGTCACTCAGACCTTTTTGTGCTTCAAAATAGTCATTTACATAATTTCCCGAGTTATCCATTAACCTTGTAAAGTGGAAGATTATGCTGATTCATAATTTCAGTTGTAAAAACACTTTCTAATCTTTGACAAAACTTCTAAATGTTTCCTCGAGTAGCCAAACACAATTCATGGCATCCATAACACAACCAAGGGCGTCAACACGTTTCTTAATTCCTAAGGCATCCATAACACAATCGAGGGCATCGACATGTTTCTTAATTCCTAAAGATGTCAACCTTAACTACTTGCTACAAACTTCCATAGCGTTCCCTTGACCCCAGGACACTAGTCTAGTGGTAAGAGTGCAGCATGTGATGTGTGGGTTAGGCACGCGTCACCGGTCCGCACTCTGATGCAAACAAAAGTCTGGTATTTAAGTTGAGAAGGGTAGAGCGGCAGGCCATTATCCACCAAATTCTGCACCATGCACCACTGTGCCTCGGGGATTTCTCGGTTATCAAAAAGAAAACTTCTGTAGCTTTCCCTTTTCCCCCCATCATGGATATAGATCATAGTCTTTGTTTTCATTTAACCTCAAGATACAATACACGGACAACTAAAGGAAATATCACAATCATATGAAGAATTTGCAAAATAATAGAAAATGCATTACTATCTGAGAACACAAAGGGAAACCAAATATGCTAGAAACATATCAATATCAGTAACCAAAATAAATTTGAAATCAAGACAACATAAATGCATCCGTGAAAGCATAATAATGGCTTGGGGCTCATGAACTATTCTTGATAGAAAGAAAAGCAGAATGGCAGATGTATTCATATAAAAAATAAAGATTCTAAAACAGAATCATTTCCAATTTCAGATGGATTAGTAAAAATTTCAAAAAGTTGGAGACTGAATCCTCCAAAAAACTACCAGGATCTGTCTTCTTCTTTATTTTCTTTTATGAGTAAATCAATTAAAATTAGAAAGAAAATGGAAGGTGGTCTTCTTTCTTCCTCCTATTCATCTTCTTCAGATATATCTTCTTGTTTCACAAATTGACCTTTACTGCAAATTTGATTCGTCCTCTTCTTTGTATACCATTAATGGCTAGTTATAGTTTTGCATAGAGAAAGGACATGAATGACTGGTTTGACAATCATGTGTTCTTTTCTCCAAGGATTTCATTTGTCTTTCTTCTTTTTTTATATAAAAGCTAGATAGCTCCCTGTAAAGGATCATGTTTTTGTGTGAGATTCTCCACTTTCTTATACACCTTGTATGAGGGGATTTCTCATTAAATCAATAAAATCATCAAAATAATAATAAACGCCAGATAGCACTTAAAAAAAGGTGGACTCGTGGTGATTTCTCACAGAGGAACTAGTTATATGATGTGGTTCAAGTTTAAATCTGGTGGGTTCATGGCAAGTGAATCCATTATTTGACATGCTCCATTTATATCGTCAGCAAAATGAACATACCGAGGCCTTAATGCATGCTTTAGGACACGAAAGAACGTCTGAAAGACAGCTGATAATACATCAGACTGCATCCTTCTCCTTTCAGTGACATCGGTAGTTAATGAAGCAGCCTTCAATTCTGCAGTGACCTGTAAAACATGAAGATGTGCAAATGAGGCTATAGTTAACAAGCCAAAAAACAGATTATTTTGGCAAAATAATACCTCTTCTCGTGTCTTTGACATCATCTCTTTCCGTGCTTTCTTTTTCTCGTTGGCAGCTGATTCTTTCAGCTCCTTAAGGTTCTTTCTTTTAGAATTTTTGCTTTTAAATTTATTATCAGCATCTCGAGTTTCACGCTTCCCAAGATCCTCATCAAATGTCAGAGACATAAACACCTGAGCATCACAAAATCATGTCATAAGATAATAAGTTTTCCCAGTGCTAAATCAAAAACTATATCGTTAAGGTTAAATGCCAACTAAAATTAAGCAAGACTTCCAGATGCTTGAATGAACATTGTTGAGAGTATTACTGCCATAAGTTGACTAGCAACATTTTGAAAGATCACCATTATCTTTCCAAATGTTTGACACAGTCATCACATCGACATTGAAATATTCGTCCTTTTTGGCCCAATACCAGGATATGTGCTTCAAATTCAAGATCACATCATAAACAATCTACGGAAAAAGCCTAGAGTCAATGTATTGGAATTAAAGTTGCAGACCTCAATGGAATCAGGATGTAGTTGACAATCATTATCTTTAACAAGGTCTGCTATCATTTGAACAGCCTCCACAGTTGCCTCACCACCATGCTTCCCCTCATTGGTGAAAAGTGACTTAACAGTAGAACAGCAAAGTTTCCTGTCAACAAGCAGTAGATTGACAAACTTGAGAGAGCATAATCGCTAATTGAAAGGAAAAAGCATCATAACCTGGAGGCCCAATTCTATTATTTGAATATTCTGTTCACAATTAGCACGCATGTGTGGGGAGCGAGGACTAGTCTACTTAACAACGCAACACGTTCAAAACTTTGAAGTGCATAGTTTTGGTGTTTGCTTTTCCTCGAGGAAGGAGGCTTTTGAATTTTTGAAGCACTGAACTGTATAGTAAATTTCCAAGTTTTTGCCAATAGAAGCAATTTAGTAGATCTTTAAACCACATATTAACATTCAAGTTTTGGATAAGGCAAGAAGCAATATAAGACAAATATCCATACCACATTACAGATGATATAAATAGCAATACGAGCTGAACTTCCTCGTCAAAGAAGTTATACAGCAAAAGCCGAAGTCAATGAATCCTGCCCATAAAGTGCAGTGTCTTAGATCCTCATCTGAAACAGCTCACATCTATGTTGCTCGGACTGTCCGAAAATGTCGCCAGGTGTGTCGGATGCTCCAAAAGTAGGGCATTTTTGAAGGATGCGACACGGGTGCGGCAACATTTTGGAGAGTTCGCGCAACATAGGCACACATCATGACTACTCGTATGCTAATTTTTTCAATCCTTTCCAACACCTAATATTCTCATACATGGTTTACAAAATACAAATGTATATCATAATTGCTCCTGCCTTGGACTGCTTACAGCTCAATTACAGCTCTTATCAGTTTAGGTATGCCAAATTCGAACTCTCAATCAATTTAAGTGCCTTACTTCCTTTTAAGTTTGTCCAAAAGACTTCTTCCAAACGGAAACTTCTACTTCTACTACTATCAAATCTTTAAAGTTAATTTTAGCAAAAAGGGGGACGGGGATTCAATATAATAGAAGTAAAAGGTCAGCTCCATAATTTAAAATTAAGCATCTCAAATATTCCTAATTTTTTTTTTTTTTTGATAAGGTAAATTGTATTAATCACATCTCAAATATTCCTAATACCCATGCCTAGTCAAATTACATCACTTAAAATGGGAAAATAGATTAGACATAATCGAATTGAAAGCACTAAAGCAAACAACGTTGCTGGTTGATTAACTAGTGAGAAGCCCTTGAAATCCCCAAACACTTTCGCAGAAGCCCCCTTTCAAACATTCTATCACTTCAAATCCTTAAATGATTCAACAAATAGTTTAAATATAGCTTAGGTCTACAAAAAGGTGCATTGCTATGTTTGCCCCCAAGGCATTGATTTAGTGGTAAGAGCACAGTACATGACGTGTGGGTTAGGCGCATGTTACGGGTTCGAACACTGCCCTAGACAAAAGCCATGGTATTTAAGTGGAGAAGGATAGAGGGGAGTGCCCATTACCCACTGCAATTTGAACAGTGGGTTACTGGCCCGCAGAGATTTCTCGATTATCAAAAAAAGTGCATTTCAGTGGATCTCCCCATCCTCCAACTAACCAAATTGAGACCTGATTTTTAGGTATACTCTCCAAAACCTCATTGCATGTTAAAGCTACGCATTTTATTCAGCCTCACTCTTAAGCACTTCAATACCAGGCCTTCCATGAAACCAGTGCTTGTAGTGGTAGATTATTTTAAAGCTTAATTTTGCTGCAATGACATCAGAACAGAAACCAAATATGTAGATGCTTGTCTTGCATCATCTGTAATTCCAAAGCAACTTGATGAAGAAAGTTCACATTAGACTCATTGTGAGAACTGCAGATTTCCCGCCACTAGAACAGGATTATAGGACAACTTAACAAAGGATTGAAGGAGGGCAACAAATGATATAAGAAGATGGAAGTTTCATCCTTCAACCAGCTCCAAATAAAGGGAAGTGGAAAAGCTGAAGGAACCGAAAGAGCAGTAAGCATAATTACCTCGATACATCATCCTCAGAGCTTATGTTTCTTATGACAGCAGCTAACAAACTTTCTCGGAAATTGAAGTGTGGAACTGCCTCCAGTAAAGTACAGATGCAGCGAACTGCGACACGTTTGTATACAGCCTGCTTTTCTACAGCTATCAGCTTCTGTATATAAGCCTGTCAATACACAAACAGGAAATGGAGTAATCAGCAAAAATATCTGACATAGAATATTGTCAAATGTGCGAAGACTAGAATTATACTTGATTCTGCAATCCAACAAACATGAATAACATTTCTAAGGATGCAAAGTTAAGTTTCTAAAACCTTTTAAAAATAAGAAGGAAAAAAATAATAAGAATCCACATTCTATGTTACTTCAAATTTTGAATTTTCTTCATATCAGCTACTTATCTTGCTGTTACGAGATACATCAAGAAGTTCTTTTGAGAAAAGGTACATTCATCCATAATAACTTAGATTATACCCATTTGATTGACCTCCTTTTCAAAGTCAAAGATTCTTAATTTTTTACTTCTCTTTATTTTATAGAAGTCTTCAGTACATGAAAATACTTAAAATAGCAAGTAGGTCTAGCTAGCCCTTACACTCATTGAACCTATTTACTTATTTTCAAATGATGGATTTACTTTAATTCTTTGTATTTAATATCCCACGGCTAAGAAAATTTATATGATGCCTGGATAAAGAATAATCTGTCTAGTGTTTATTCAATTAAGTAATAATAAATTGAAATATGTAAAATAATTGCTATGCAATGAGAATTCAACAATTCAACCCAACATCTGGAGGAATACATTAAGTATAACTGCAGTCCTAGCCCGTTTATCTGCATAAAGTGCCTCAAGAATGCTATCATGTAACTCCAGAAACAAGAATAACTCGAACATATTCCTGTTTTATTCCAAACAAAATACAATTTCTATGGCCTGATTCATATTTTCCTATCCACAAAGCAAAAGGTCAAAAAGTCTGGTGCACCAAAACAAAGGTGGCACAATAATTTGCAAGCAACAAAATGGAACAAAATTTAGTGGTAAACCATGTCATGATAGTATGCGCTAGCAGCTATATTGAATTCATATGTAAAATTAATTATTATTGAGATGTTGATCCACAAATCAACCTTATATGCAGATAAGAGGGTAGATTCATAGAACCGCATTTTCTTAATAGCCTTTGAAACTTTCATCTCCTGCTCCTTTTCAGTTGGCAGCCGGATGCGATACCTGGAGCCCATATTGAAAATAAAAGTTAATTGTTTACATAGCAAAGTTAATAATTAAAAAACTAGGAGAAGCAAAATACAAACAGCCAATGAACTGTTGCAAACTTCTCACCCAGGAATGATATCTCTGAAAACAGCCAACAAAGACTTAAGGGCAAGTACCACTATATCACGATCACCATCTTTAGAAATCTCCAGCATCTCCTTGAGTGATTTGATGTTTAATTCAGGATCTGTAAGCAGTGCAGTTCCCAGCTCAGCTAGTCTAAACTTCTTTTTTTCATTGTCCTCTTCTGCTGTCATATCTTTTCTCACCTCGTCCTAACACCACGGATGTATAAATCAATATACTTATATCCAAATTTAAGTGTGCTCTTTCGTTTGACTATAGTTCTACAAGTTTAAGCAACCAGTATACAGTAATAACAATGTTAATCCCAGAATCCGAAGTAAACATCACTAAAATATACTTCAACAAGGCCACAGAATGACAAATTCAATTGCAAAGTTACTTTTCAGTTAACCAACCATAGAAAAGATTTATCAGCATTCAGTTTTCTATTTTTGTTGTAGTAAGCGAACTAAGAGAGTTGAAGAGAGAAATAAGAAGAAGATGTGATTCACAAGGAGCAGAGAAACAAAAGTAGTAGAAGAGGAGGTTGCTACAAGCTCGAACAATGAAGACAGCAGCAGAAAAAAGAACAATGAAGTGTATATGACGAGAAGTCCTAGTACTTAATAGGAAAAAGCCCTGTGTTTCCTCTTTATCTTTTGAAATTAGATTCAAAGAATCAACCATTTCTTGCAGGTTCATTTTGCAGCTTACCGTCTAAAACATATAGCTTCTTCCATGAGGCAATAACCCATCGCTTCGCATCGCTTAATGCGCCTTGCATTGCTCCATTGCTTAACGATGACTTTTAATAGTACTGGTTAATTTATTGGAGGACTAACATAAGAATGAGCTCACAGAACTTTGTTGATGCTATATATTGAAAGAGTATTGGAAGTACGTTTGGAACAGCCAAAGACAATTGGTCAAAATGACTTTTGGGTCCGGGAAGTATTATTTTTCCAGAATAATCTGAAAAGGAAATGCCTAGAATAAATCACACCACAACACTTCTTACAAAGATCAGACCAATCCAAGTGCTTTAAGATTCTTCCTCCGCCAAAAATTAGGAAAACATGAAGCACTGAAGCAGGTAGTAACTCCACCATTAACAGTATAGAGGCAGTGCAACAAGGGGAACCAGCATGAACTTGTGTCAATACCCCACTCTCTATCACATATACTCTTTTCTAAAGTTCAACTGCCTTTTCCCCCTCTTTGCACTGTCATCTCCAATTCAGATACAATTTAGGATATAGTCCTAGCACTACAGCGTATCTTTTTGGATATCTAATGCTGCAGATAATGCACATACCAAGACTTCAGCTTGAGGTATTTTCTCAATTTCCTCTACTTCGGCCCCCTCTTTTGCCTGCTTCTTTGCCTCTTTCCTCATTTTCTTCAATTTTGCCCGCTTCTCTGCTTTAGTCAACCTCACCACACTTGCATCAGTACCACCATCTTTGTTAGCATTAGCTTCATCTTTATCTTCGCTTTCAGATTTTTGTGTAGCCTTTGGCACTGTTATGAAAATTAAGACCCAATTAACGGTTAGCACAGATACAAATACCAGGTGATGATGAGTGAACAAGAGGTTTCAGTACCTGTCCGGTAATAAAGTTTTCCATCCAATGTTTTCACAGGAAGAGCATCCACAGGATCAACCTCTAGCCCCTGTTCCTCTGCTTCTTTATCAAGTGACCTCTTCCTTATTCGTTTTTCATACAGAGACTCGAGATCATCTTCTTTCACATCAGCAACACGAGTAACATGCCTTTCCAATTACAATAATAATATCAGTTATAAGAGGAGAAGACATCAACTTAGAAAGTTAATAGACTTGCACAAGAGGGTAAAAGGAAATATGAAACTAACAAAAAGAGGTTCCATCTAAAATGTACCCCAAAATGGTATCAGGTGTCCAAATGCGAAGGGAGTACTTAGAGATCTACCAAGAAACATAAAAGTTCCTTGATATTTTTTAAGAGACAGAATATTATTTGAGAAAAAAAGAAGAAATGGCTGATATTGTTGTTATCTGATTCATCAAAAGAGAAATTCTGAACCTGAAGGATAATCACATTTAAGCAGACAGAAACTGGGGGAAAAAAGGACACATCACTGTCACGATTTTTAAGAAACATAATGAAAGTGACCGTACCTACAGGAGTATCTGGAAGAATTGCTCAACTATCCAGGATACTGTGAGAAGATTACAATTTACAAGAACTTAAGAAAATTCCAAGCTTTGGTGAACTTCTCAAATAGTTCAACTATGGGCCATTGACAAGTTACCCAACTAGGATAAGGCATTAAAATAGCCTAATTCAGCTCTGGAGATTTTAGAAAGCTGCTCCAACTAACTGACTTCTGAACAAAGTGCCAAACTCTGGAAGCTAAAGTTAATTTTGCCACCACTTCAAACTTGATTTTCAATATTCGAACAAAAAAAGTTTCCTGTGAGCCAAACATCATATGAGGCATAGATAGTTGAAGCTCTAGTGTACTCCATATAGCACATTAACATGTGGAAGTGTCAAATGAAACATAGCTATACACAGTACAATGCATAAGTTTCCTTTCCCTTCTAGGCATTTTAAATTCGCCCTTCCATGACTTTTCTTCTTCCTTACGAAAGTTGACATTTAATCATAAGTGACCTTAGGGGAAAAACAACTTTGTCAAAGAGAACTAATACCAGATTTAATTTTAAATATTAGTCACCCGCATATAAGTAATTAAAACAGTATATTCCCCTTAGCAAGAGCTCATCTTTTCGTGCTTTCGGATATGTAAACTTTTGAGGGAATGTTATCCTAGAAGAAACAACAGCTTTATACCACATTCATATCATATCCAAACTCAAACTCATTTATGCATCAATTTCCAGACAAATAAGTCAAAATTAACACATTAAACCATACCAAGCTTGCAATATATAATTTCTTACTTTTTACAGGAAAAATGAGTGCTCAACGATTCCTGTATGTGCATTAATTCCAGAAAAGGGTGAAAAATAAACGCATATACAAGTCAATAATTGCTTACTTATTAATTGACTTAGTATCCAGATTGGACAAGAAGCCAGTATATTCTCGATTTTCGGCAACGAAACGCACGTCCTCATCTGATACTTCAACTGCCTCATCAGGAATTTCAGGTGGTAGCTCCGGCGGTAGCACAATCTTTTGCTTTTTCTTACCCATTACTAATGGTCTCTGAAACAGAAAAAATATATATTAATATACAACTTATGAGCTTCACTAAGCATGAATTTATTTTATTAAAAAAAGTACAGGTTAGTAGCTGTGAGCACTCACAGCGTGACTCAAGAAAGGCTTTTGTACTTAATCAGTTTAATTTTCATAAAATTGATATTTGCTAAAACGAAAATTAGAACACGGTCACGAATTAGAGGCAGACTTGGGATAATTATGCAGAGAGGAAGAAGAACATACGCTTTAATTTGATTTCTTTATTAAAGAGAGAAATAGCAGGGTATGGTGTGTGCGGAAAGAGAAATGGGGAGGAGGGAAGCGGCTGAGTGGGGGGAATTAATTTGAGGGCTCAATCTGAATTGGATTGGACGCAGGTTTGGCTTTGGGTAGTGTTTATTTCGGCCCAGTTAAAAGGAATGTGGGCAATTGTTCATCCATTCAAATAGTACACTTCAAAATGTTTTGTTACTCAGCTGTTATTATAGAGTTTTATTTAAGATAAATATCTATATTTTAAAGAGATTTTAAAAAATTTATAGCTAAGCACCTTTTTCTTATAAATAGAGGAGCTCTATTTCATTGTATTTCATCCCAAAATCAATAAGAATTTTCTCTCCCTACTTTTCTTTACAATACTCTTCTTCTTTTATTGTTGAGTTAATACCCTAAAATCCCCCTAAACTATCATGCTTTTTGTCAGTTTCATACTTAAACTATTTGGTGTCTCCAAAACCACCATGAACTATATTTTCCTTCATATTAAAAAACCCTCATTGCATTCTTAGAGGTGCGTGCAGCACGCTCCTAATTATTTAAAAAACGTGCCACGTAACACTACACGTGATCATTTAACTCAACCTAAAACCGGTCTAAACTATCATCTTTTTGTCAGTTATCTACTTAAACTATATGTTGTCCCCAAAACCCCCTTGAACTATATCCCTCTATATATTGTAATACCATGTTGGACTTTTAAAGGTGCATTTGTCCAACTATATTAACTTATGGTTTATAAAAAGTTTTTTTATATAGTTTATTTATGATGTATTACTCTCGGATGATTGATTAATTTTAGAAGTTTTGGTCAAAATAATATTTATTGTATTGTGTTAATTTTAGGTTTAATTGTGATTGTGCTTTATGCTAAACTCTAATCGGATAAGTCTTTATTTATATTCACTTTGTAGCACAGTATAAATATAAATCAAGGCATATAGTATTGCATTTCTTCAAAATCATCTTATATTGCATAAAAAAGATTACACAAAATAAAATTTCGCAAATTAAAAATCAATTGGCCAACAATTACATTCTCTAATTTCAGATTACATAAATAAGGTTCAAAGTATTCATCTTTATTCTCTACAAGGTGTTGAGTTTAATAAGAAGATTTAAATTGATATTATTTCAATAACATGTGTAAGAAATAAAAGAAAACTAAAACAGGGAAGACAATAAATCATTTCAAAGGAAACAAGAGAGGGAGAAATTTTTCCCGAGGAAACCAATATGGAGAACTGAAGAAAAAAGGTTAAAAATGAAGAAGGTGAAAAATAAAGAAGAAAGGTAAAAAAAAAAATTAGGAAGAAAGGTGAATACAACTGAAATAGGGAGAATATTTATTAAAAAAATAAATGTGAAAGAGGGATAGGCTAATTAGCCATTATTTTCTGTCATATGAGCCATTTTGATGGCTTTTTTCAGCTGTCACGCGCTCCCAAGCGTGTGTTTATGATAGTTCTTAAGAGTCCACCAAACAGTAGAGGTACCAGGTCCTCTACTGGTTACCAGAGAGTTAGGAGTTAAAAAGACAAGTAAAGAGACAAGGGATTTTTACGTGAAAAAATCCCACTCAAGGGGACAAAAACCACGACCTACACTTGTAGGATTTCAACTTCACTAACTTGTAATCTAAACTATTACAAGCCACTTTGAAAGGCAACCTTACAAAGACTTCTACACACTAACTTGTAATACTTCTTACAATCCACTTTGAAACTATCTAGTTACAAAGACTTTGACACATGACTAACCTTAGCCACACAACAGTTTAGAGAATGAGAGATTAAAGGTTCCTAACTAGTTGCTTCTACAAAAGCTTAGTAGGATACAATGAAAACAAAATACAAGATTACAACTCAACTAAGGACAATATCAATACTTGATGAACACGTTGTGTAGGCCTTAGTGGAGTTGTCTTCTTGCTCTTGAAGCTCTTGAGTCTTTAATGCTTGAGAGCACTTAATGCTTGAATATTCTTTTTGTAAAAACTCAAGTAAGTAAGTATTGTTCTTTTTGCTTCAAGATATTCTCATACATTGCACATCCCAAGAAGGATGCCCAATGTCTTGAGGGTACAAGGCTCAACCACAAGGAAGTGACTACTTCACTATTGCTACACTGTAGCGTGAACAGTGACAGCCAGTCACTTTTCTGTCACAGCTTTTTACAGCTGTCAAGTTGACTTGTTCTTGAATCTGTGAGTCTGATGAGGGAGCAGGTCCCTCAGCTGATCCGTCTTTATTCTGCAATGTATGATCCGGAATTTCTGGAGACATAGATGACTTGTGATGTTGTATGTGCATTAGGTCCTCGACCTG
Organism: Nicotiana undulata; assembly: GCA_005239495.1. NCBI lineage: Eukaryota > Viridiplantae > Streptophyta > Magnoliopsida > Solanales > Solanaceae > Nicotiana > Nicotiana undulata. The sequence continues at coordinate 105,736 of ML244797.1, read as the reverse complement.
GTTCTTCACATAAAAGTTTGTTAGGTCATCAAAACAAAACACAACTCATCAATTTCCCCCTTTTTGATGATGACAAACTTTTATAATTGGGAAGTGAACTAGTAGTGCAACACATCACCAACCAGGTTCTTAACGAGTTCCCCCTGTCGATTTGCTTCCCCCTTAAACTGTGCCTTTCCCTTTAAACTGGAAAAATTCTCAATTACCCCCAATTACTTCCCCCTTTTGACATCACAAAAAGCCAGACACAGGTAAAAAGAATACGCAGGAAGTCCACAAAAGTTAACTCATGCCCCTTGTGTGCACACATGCATGGTAGAAGACAGAATAAAATTAAGAAAAAGTATCAATTAGAACACAAAAGGACTGATTTCATTTAATAGCAAAAATATTAAAACATTGTAGAAGTATTTGCCCAAGGGCAGAAGACTTTACCTTGGATGTTCAAGATGTGAGCAGCCCCATGGTTTCCAATCCAACAAAAACAAAAGGAGATAACATTAAGAACAACTAGCCACAGCATAAGGAGACCGGATGAGAGAGGAATCCTAGGAGGCACTAGAGGAGGAGGAGGGCTTAGAGGTAGAGGCAGTGAGAGAGCGAGGACCAGGTCCATGCGAGCATTCGCAGAGGACTGTTCCTGAAGAAGCCTTTCCTTCAGATTTTCGACTTGAAGTTTCAATTCTGCATTCTCCTTTGTCAGGCGGGACACTTCTTCATCAATGGAAGTTGAAGAACCAGGTCCCTTATCAGACAGGCTTGACGCCTCCATAAGAGCTATTTGAGCTTTCAGCCTCTTGATGGTGTCTTGGGCAGCATTCAGAGCATTTATCAAATGAGCAATTGTGGAATTGATGCCCCCAGCCTTCTCTATGCATTCACATTCTTCTAGAGTAAGCTTGGTGAAGCTCTACTTGCGAGTTCCAACACGGGGATTACTGAGAGGCACCTTGAAGTACTTGAAGACCCTGGTCAGTAGGAAGCCATAAGGGAGACCGTGATTGCCATCCTTGAGAGACACAACCTTGTTCATATGATTAGTCATGAGAGCAGGCAGGTTGATTGGAGTGTAGTTGTCAAGAGCCTCCATAAGGATCAGGTCAGACAGGGATGCCACAGATCGTCGTTCAGCCCTGGGGAGGAGGACTTTGTTGACCAATTCAAACAGCAGCTGGTATACTGGCAGCATAGACTTCTTATGAACCCGGTCCCCCTGTTGAACAGAACCAGGCTTCATAATTGGCTTTCCAAAAATTGTGACTGCAGGCATCCTGAGTTGGAACTATAGAAGATATTCCTTCTGACGGGATATGAAGTATTTCTCCCAAGAGAGCATCATCGAACAAGATGTCCACATTCCCTACAACCACACAAGCATGGCGATCAACCGGTAGGAGAAATGTAGTGTAGAACTCTCGAACAGCTTCCTCATATGCTTTGGGCGCACTCACATTTAGAAGACCCTCCCATTTTTGGAATTCAATAATAGCCATGAGTTGGCTCATTTCAAGCATTTCCAAAGTCTCAGAGTCGATTGTACGCCCTAGCAGTACCTTTTGCCGCTGAACATTCTCCTTCCATATGGCAGCTTGAACAGAACCAGGTTCGCTTTCTGGTTCTTCAGCCTTTTCTTCTCTCTTTCGCTTTCCAGACACTTTAATTGATGGTCCCTTAGAACTGACAGACTTCTACTCACTAGCTGCTCCAACATTGGCCTTCTTCGGCACTTCCTCATCCAATTTTAAGACTGTGGGTTTCACTTTCACACTCTTCCTCGACACTGCTTTCTTTCTTGTTGCTAAGGAACTAGGTTCCTCAGTGGTTTCCTCTTCAACCTCAACAACTGGAATGTTTTTGTCCACTGCAATTTGACCTTTCTGCACCAGACGTCGCCCCTTAGGCTTGTTACATTTCTTGCTTTTCTGTAGAGCCTGATCCACAGCCTCCTTCTTTTGGAGTCTAGTCGAGGGATGCTTCACAGAGGGAGTGCGAAGACTGACTCCATGACGAACCTTGAAACGTGCACTGAGCACCATATCATCGTCATCCTCGATACGCTAAAAAGGATGGAGGGGAGGAATAGATTCGAGAGGGGGAGTGTAGAAGATTGGCTCACTTGGAGATGGTGGTGTACCGGGTCCCTTACCAGATTTTGGAGTCTCATGCTGAGTAGACTCAAAAGGAACCATGGTGCCAGCATCTTTAAGAGCAGATGATGAGGCTTCTAGAGTCTCAGGAAGAGGACAAGATCCTTCAGAGGGTTTTTCTGAAGAAATGGCAATGATATTTTCGGCGGCTTCTTTGTCCGGGGACTCCATGGGGGTTTTTGAGTAGTGAGAAAAGCATAGTTAATGTACTGGTTTGGATCTCCCTCTGAGGAGTCAGAAGTGGGTGATGTGCCAGGAATAGGTGGCGCATATAGAGGTACAGAGGGAGATGGAGGTGAAGCAGTGACTGAAGGGGTTAGGGTTTCCGAGTCGAGGTGAGAAGCTTCAGGGACTGAGGATCCCTGAGATGATTCTGGTACTAGGAGAGGTGAAGATGGCTTGGAAGCAGATAAGGTTTCCTTGGATGGTGAGGAAACTTGTCCCTCACCAAGGGTGATATTAAGGTCGGTAGCCATGGAGGAGGAAACGATTTCATCTTGAGATGCCATTTTTTATCACAGTGAGTAAGAGAGAGAGGAGGAGTAGAGGAGAAGGAAGCTTTTTGGGTTCAGAGAAGTGAGAGTGATGGGAGTGGTGAGAGAAGAGGAGTTATGTAGAGAGGAGGAGGAAGGGAAACCTGTCCAAGTGACGGTTTTTTGAAAAGTGGGAGAACGTGTAGGGGAGTTGAAAGGTGTAATGTAGGACTTGATTGCTGTGTTTTCTGAACAGGCGGAGAGAGAGAACAAGAGAATAGTGGCAGCAGTAATTAATGCAGTTACCTTTTTGAGAAAGAGGAAGAGAAACGCATGCAACTACTAACCTGGTGTGCAGGAACTGGGTCCCATACTGGTTTTATTTTGAGAAGAAAAGAGAGTACAGTCCTTTCATGGTCTACAGTGCCACGTCATTAAATTCTGTAATCACCATGCGTGTCTACCTGCAACGATATAGAAGTGAGTTAGTCTTTATTAGGAAAACACCTTAGCATCTTATCCTGAGTAAGACATGTAAGCCATAGGAGAACCAGGTTCCTAATTGGGTCTCAGCATGCCCAGAGCCAGTCTGTTCTTCTCAAAGTGTTCTCTTCCAAGATCTTTAGTGAAAATGTATGCAATTTGATCATTAGTGCAACAGAATCTCATGCAAATGTGTCCCTTTTCAACATTGTCTCTGAGGAAGTGATGTCTCACATCAATGTGCTTGGTTCTTTTGTGTTGAGCATGTTTTTTTGCCATATGAGTGCACTTGTGTTGTCACATAGGAGTGGAATGTTGTTGATGAAAACTCCAAAATCCTCCAATTGTTGTTTAATCCACAGCAGTTGAGCACACTAAGAGGCAGCTGCAACATATTCTGCTTCAGCTGTGGATAGTGCTACTGAGTTCTGCTTTCTTGTGCCCCATGAGATTAGGCAAGATTCAATAAAATGAGCCATCCCTGAAGTGCTTTTCCTATCTACAAGATAACCTTCATAGTCAGCGTCAGCATAACTAATAAGATTAAAATTGTCACCTGAAGGATAGTAAAGGACCAGGTCTTGTGTGCCTTTGAGGTAGCGCAGGATCCTCTTAGTTGCTTTCAGATGTGACTCCTTGGGATTAGATTGAAATATTGCACACAATCCCACACTGAAGACTATGTCTGGTCTGTTGGCTGTAAGATAGAGAAGTGATCCAATGATCCCTCTATACATGGTTTGATTTATAAGGGTGCCAGCATCATCCATGTCAAGTTTGGTGGCCACTACAATGGGTGTGTCAATAACCTTGGAAGCCTCCATATCAAACCTTTTGAGTAGTTCCTTGATGTATTTCTGCTGACTGATGCACGTGACCTTGATGGATTGTTTGACTTGAATACCCAGGAAGAAGTTCAGGTCCCCCATCATGCTCATTTCGAACTCACTCCCCATAAGCGTTGCAAACTCTTTACACAAAGAGTCTGTTGTAGCTCCAAAAATAATGTCATCCACGTAGACCTGGACAATGATAAGGTTCCTTCCTCGTTTCTTTAGAAACAAGGTGTTGTCTATTTAACCTCTATTAAAACCATTGTCGAGTAGAAACTTTGATAGCCTTTCATACCACGCTCTAGGGGCTTGCTTCAATCCATACAGGGCTTTGTCTAACTTGAACACATGTTCTAGATGAAAATGGATTTCAAACCCAGGGGGTTGCTTGACATACACTTCTTCCTTGAGATAACCATTTAAGAATGCACTCTTCACATCCATTTGGAACAAGGTGAATTCCATATGGGATGCAAAGGCAATGAGAATTCGAATGGCTTCCATACGAGCAACTGGAGCAAATGTTTCATCATAATCAATCCCTTCTTCTTGATTGTAGCCTTGAACCACCAGCCTTGCTTTGTTTCTAGTAGTCTTCCCATTCTCATCCATTTTGTTCATGAACACCCACCTGGTTCCTATGATGGTTCTACCTGAAGGTCGAGGTACCAAGTGCCAAACCTTATTTCTCTCAAACTGATGGAGCTCCTCTTACATAGCCACAATCCAATCGGCGTCCTTTAGAGCTTCCTTAATATTTTTAGGTTCAATTTGGGACAGAAAGGCTGAGAAGGCTAAGGAATTTATGGTTTTTGATCTGGTTTGAATTCCAGAATCAATAGGGGTGATTATGTTATCAAGTGGTTGAGAGATTTTATGTTTCCAATTTGGAAGCTGAATCTGATTGGTTGAGGTACTTGGCATGTTGGTTAGGCTTCCCTGTGATTCCTGTTCTGCAGCTTGAGGAGTGTTTTCCACTGCATCTTCAACTCTTTCCTCAGCTTCTGTGGGAGAGATAGGGGTACAGGTTCCTCCTGAGGTCCTGAGGACAGTGTTGAGTTGTCTTCCAATGTCCTGTTCTTCCGTTCTACCACACCATTTTGCCGAGGAGTCCTTGGAGCTGAGAAATTGTGTGTAATTCCATTCTCAATACAAAATTCATCAAATCTTGCATTGTCAAACTCCGTTCCATGATCAGATCTGATGCAAGCTACCTTTATGTTCATTTTCACTTGAATTCTTTTAACAAAGGCCACAAATATCTCAAATGTCTCGTCTTTTGATCGAAGAAACAGTGTCCAAGTGAATCTGGAGTAGTCATCCACAATCACAAAAATATATCTCTTTCCACCCCTACTTGCAATTCTCATTGGTCCACATAGATCCATATGGAAGAGTTCAAGAGGCCTGGATGTGTTGACATCCTTCTTTGGTTTAAAGGATGACCTTACATGTTTCCCTTTTGCACAGGCATCACATACTTTGTGGTCTTTGAATTTTGACGTTGGCAGACCACGAACCAGGTCCCTCTTTATCAATTTATTTAACAGAGAGAAACTGGCATGCCCTAGTCTTCTGTGCCAAAGTTCAGCATCATCTTCAATTGCCTTTAGGCAATTCACCTCACCTGCTTCCAGAGATTTGAAATCAGCAACATAGATGTTTTTGTACCTTTTGGCTATCAGCACCACCTCTCCAGTTACTAGACTTGTAACAGTGCATGTTTTTGACAAAAATTCCACCTTATTTCCTTTATCACAGATTTGTGAAACACTCAAAAGACTGTATTTTAGTCCGTTCACATAGTAAACATTTTCTATTGAGTGTTCAAGTGATCTTCCAACTCTTCCAACACCAAGGATATATACTTTCTTTCTATTTCCAGAGGATACATCCCCTCCTTGCAGGGCCTAACATATTTGCTGTGAGGATTATAAGGAGTCTTCTCCTTTTGGAATCCAATTCCCTGACTACTTCCACTATTGTTAAAGTACATGGCATTGACAGCATCTGACGACCATGTCCAGTTTAGAGACTTCTTTAAGTCAGATTTCACTTTACTTAATTCAACATGAATCTCTTTGTTTTTCTCTATCTCCCTACACAGACTTACTCTTGCTTCATTCAAATCTTTCTCAAGTGTGACATACCTTTCACTAGCTATTTCCTTTCCTTTTTCTACACTTGATGGACCAGGTTCTAGTTTGAGCTCCTGGATGGTTTCCTCTAGACATGAGATTTTATCTTGAAGGTTATTTCTTTCTTGTTCTAAAGCATTTATTCTTTCAGTCAACCTAGTTTTATCAAGACCTAAGCTTTCAGTTTTTTCTTTCAAATCTCTCATCACTGCAGTCCTATCTTCTCTCTTTTCTTTTTCAAGATTGCCTAAGGTGTTCTTTAGATCCTCTACTATCATTAATAGGTCATTCTAGTTTGTTCTACTTCTCCTATTTCAGTGGTCAAAAGGTCCTTATCTTCGACTAAGACATAGTATGTATCAATGAGAACGTTAGAAAGGGACAATAATTTTTTAGGAGAGTAGGATTTCAGATTTCTCTGAACATCCTTGAAATTTACCTCTTCTGTGTCATCTTCTTCTTCTTCATCATCTGATTGAGCCATGAGAGCAAACAATGAGTCGTACTCCTTTTCCTTGTTTTCAACAGCCATCATGGACCTGTTTTCTGCTTCAGGTTCCTCCTCTGATTCACTGGATGAATCTCCCCAAGCGGCAAGGGCTTGCCTTACAACATTGTCAGCTGCACTCTTCCTACTGAATCTCCTCTCCGGAACCTGGTTCCTGTTTGGAGCTTTGTCCATGTTGAATTTGTAGGTATCTTGTTTCAGTAGCGGGCAATTTTTTATGAAGTGACTTGTCTTACCACACTTATGACACAAGTCATGGTTCCTAGGCTTGCTTGAGCTGCCTCTTCTTGGTATTCCACAATTCTTTCGAACCATCTTCTGGAATCTTTTGGTGATATATGCCATGTCATGATCTTCCTTACTTGACTCTTGTTTTTCAGCTTGGAGAACCAGGTTCTTCTCCTTTTTGGGCTCTCTTCTTTCACTGTCCTTTTTCCTTTTCATCTCGTAAGTTTTCAGGTTCCCAATCAACTCATCCATTGTTAGGATTTGCAAGTCCTTTGCCTCAGTGATGGCATTTACTTTGCTTTCCCAGGAACTAGGTAGAACACTTAGGATTTTTCGTACTAGCTTGTTCCTGGGAATGATCTCTCCTAGAGAGTGAAGCTCGTTGATGATGGAAGTGAACCTGGTATGCATGTCTTGTATATTTTCATCTTCCTTCATCTTGAACAGCTCATACTCGGTAGTGAGCATGTCTATCTTTGATTTCTTTATTTGTGTTGTTCCTTCGTGGGTTGTATGCAGGGCTTCCCAGATTGCTTTAGGAGAATGACAAGCATAAATTCTGTTGTATTCATCCGGTCCTATTCCACACACTAGAATTTTATTGGCACGATAGTTCTTTTCCACAGCTTTTCTATCGGCATCATTATAATCCAGTCTTGTTTTTGGCACCAACAATTCAACCTCTCCCACCTTTTGCATAGGAACATGAGGTCCATCACAAATGATGTCCCATAACTCTGAATCTTCAGCCATGATGAAGTCGTGCATGCGAGTCTTCCACCACCTACAGTATTGACCATTGAACCTCGGAGGTCGATATGTTGATTGTCCCTCTTCGAAGTTTGTAGAGCATCCATTACAGACCCTTTCTTGGTATTAACTATTTAGAAAGAACCCGCTCTGATACCAAATGATAGTTCTTAAGAGTCCACCAAACAGTAGAGGTACCAGGTCCTCTACTGGTTACCAGAGAGTTAAGAGTTAGAAAGACAAGTAAAGAGACAAGGGATTTTTACGTGGAAAAATCCCACTCAAGGGGACAAAAACCACGACCTACACTTGTAGGATTTCAACTTCACTAACTTGTAATCTA
>ML244797.1:40169-97728 GCA_005239495.1 Nicotiana undulata | reverse complement strand
TTACAAGCCACTTTGAAACTATCTAGTTACAAAGACTTTGACACATGACTAACCTTAGCCACACAACAGTTTAGAGAATGAGAGATTAAAGGTTCCTAACTAGTTGCTTCTACAAAAGCTTAGTAGGATACAATGAAAACAAAATACAAGATTACAACTCAACTAAGGACAATATCAATACTTGATGAACACGTTGTGTAGGCCTTAGTGGAGTTGTCTTCTTGCTCTTGAAGCTCTTGAGTCTTTAATGCTTGAGAGCACTTAATGCTTGAATGTTCTTTTTGTAAAAACTCAAGTAAGTAAGTATTGTTCTTTTTGCTTCAAGATATTCTCATACAAGACACATCCCAAGAAGGATGCCCAATGTCTTGAGGGTACAAGGCTCAACCACAAGGAAGTGACTATTGCACTGTTGCTACACTGTAGCGTGAATAGTGACAGCCAGTCACTTTTTTGTCACAACTTTTTACAGCTGTCAAGTTGACTTGTTCTTGAATATGTGAGTCCGATGAGGGACCAGGTCCCTCAGCTGATCCGTCCTTATTCAGCAATGTATGATCTGGAATTCCTGGAGACATAGATGACTTGTGATGTTGTATGTGCATTAGGTCCTCGACCTGGTTCTTCACATAAAAGTTTGTTAAGTCATCAAAATAAAACACAACTCATCAGTTTACACACGTAATGCCATGTTAGCAACGAGGGAGTTTTAATATGAAGGACAATATAGTTGAGGTGGGTTTTGGGGACACCGAATAGTTTAAATAGGAAACTGACAAAAATATGATAGTTTAAGGGGATTTTAGGGTATTAACTCTTTATTGTTTTATAACACTTTATCAACACGAGACTCCAATCAATTGAGTAAAAACTTTGAAATTGAGCATAATAATTGTCAATTGTTCCATGAACTTCCTTCGTGATTAAATTTTGGATTTAAAGTAAGTATTTTACCTTATTTTTCTCTTTTAAATTCTTGAAATTCTACAATTTGATTTTAAATATAAGTAAAGATAATAAATTTTGTTTATAACTCTAATAGCGTTTGTAAAAAAATATAACCACCTGAAATGGTAAAATTGTCATGTCTTGTCATGATTAAATTCATGTATGATTATGGGCACAAGAAGTGAAAACACGTCCCATTGAATTTGCGTCACTCTAATTTCCTTAAGAGAATATGATAGCAGTATGTGATAAGTCTGAAAGAAGACAAAATTATTATCGTGAAGGTATCAATGGATGTGAATGTGGTAATAGACTAAATTATAATCGTCATCACTGTGGTAATGAGAATAATAAGGATTCTCAAAGTAATCATTCACTCTGTGAAAGTAATATTTGTCATCGATTTGACAAGATATTTTGTAAAACACATATAGATGATTATGGTCCATTCATGATGTGAATGTGACAACATCTAATTTATGAATACATATTCATTCTTAAAGGAATATGAACATGCTAGTGGTAGTAGACATACCACACTAATCTCTAGAAAAGGGTTTGAGATGAAATAAAAAAATAATTTTATTATTATGGCATTAATGATCATTAATCACGTACCTATTGTGATTATGCCAAAATATTATGGCAATATAATTATTACACGACAAACGTAGTGGAAGCAACATATCTTGCCTAAAATGATTTTGATCATGACTATAATGGTATAACTTTCTTTTTGAAGGAGATATGGTAGTACAAAATTTGAGAACTCTGGAAGATCCAATTATACTATTTTGGAAAAACACAATTGATTACCAATAAGGTATTGTGTGGTAGTAAGTCTCAAAGAAACTTATTGAGTTTCTAAAGTATTCGCAAAAGCGGTTGGTTATATTGAGTCTACATAAAGAAAATATTTAATATCTTTTATTACTACAACTTATTGTAGGTTAATATGTATGTTAAAAGTTACCCGTTTTATTCTCCAGTGTGTACTACACAAATAAAAGAATGCTACAATAAAGTAGAAGTTTATTGATATAAAAACACATATCATAATAAACTTGAAGTTTATTGATAATTGCACAAGTCATGGTGTAAACCTGAAGTTTATCAAGTTCTTGGACGGATTAAAAATCAAACGAATTACTTCTTCACTGTAACGGGAAGGCAAAGTCAATCTACAAGGTAATTATTCAAAACCTTAAAAATGAGCTAGGAGATGCTAAGAACAAGTGGCCAAATGAGCTACCGGGTGTTTTATAGGCATATCAGACCATAGTGAAGTTGAGCACGGGTGAAACACTCTTTTCGCTCCTATATGACTCAAAATCTCTAATATCGGTAGACGCGGGGGATCCAACCTTGAGGTTCTCTCAAGCAACCGAATAAGCAAACAATGAAGTGTTTCTGGTGAAGCTATATTTGCTTGAAGAACACTAGGATCTGGCATATGTGAGGATGCACAAAAGCAAAGAATTGAAAGATTTTACAATCTCTAGGCAAACCTCCAATATTTCAAAAACGGAGATCTGGTTCTAAGGAAATTTACTCAAAACACTCGAGTTGTCAACATCGGGAAGATTGGACCAACATGGGAAGGACCTTATCGGGTTTCATCTATAACCGGTAAAGGCTCATACAAATTAGAAAATCAAGACAGTCAATTGTCGAGCAATTGGAATGTGACTCACCTTAAAAGGTACTATTGCCGAAGATCCTTACTGATACTAAAAGTATGTGCTGCACTATTTTTTACTTCGACCAGTTTTTTCCCCAATTGGATTTTCCTGGTAAGGCTTTTAATGAGGCAACAACGTAAAGCATTCTACGAATGAAGGATCATTAACAAAGGCAAGACCTTTAATGACATAGCATTAAAGCTCTTCCGCTGATGGGATCAACTTTTTGGGATCAACGTCTATGAGCTCGTGTGGCAACCAACTTTTGGATAGTTAAATAATCTTTGGTTCGACGGCAAATCTCAACTCCCAAAACTCATACAAATTATTTAACCATGCACAAGTTGTCTCCACTGATGAGGCGGCAATTTAACCATGCACAAGAGCCTTCGATTAATGCAAGACTTCCAGCCTTCGGATCCTCATACTTAGCATTCGAACACTAGGGAGAGAATAATACATGTTATAGCACCAAGAGTGCCACCAAAATCAGAGGTTTTTAGACCGAGACCAATATCTTATCAGGAGCTCTGCAGAAATAAGTTATACAAGTTAGCCACATGTATTGGCAGCTTTATTTACTTAATTAGACGAACGTTTATGTAAGTGTACATTTGAAGATAGAAGGAATAAATCAAAGCCCTTTTGTTCCTATCTTATTTCTTGTCAGATTGATAAGTCAATTTATTCTATGGTTGTGGGCCATTTTATCTTGCTCAGTTTGCTATAATCAAGCCTCAAGCTTGCTCATTTGTGCAACTTTTGCCTCCAACACCGAGAGGCGCTCGACGAGCTAATTTTTTCAGCCAAAAGGTGATTCTGCTTGGAAGCAAGTTCTTGTTTATCCAGGATCAACCTTTAGAAGCCCTTAGAATGAAGGAGGTCAGCCTAAAAAGGTTAGAATCAAGGTTATTATTGCAAAATATGTACGAAAAGGAAGATATGAGGAAGTTATAATGATACCTGCGCCAAACAATGCATACTGTTATTTATCATATACTCCTAAGAAAGAGAGTCCATTTTTCTCGAATCTTTCGCTGAAGTCAGCGGCTTCATGCAATTGGCAAGCTCCACCAGCTTAGAGAGAATATGACACTCTTCCGAAACTGAAAGAGTGGCGCTTCGCCTTCCTCGAGGATCTTGAGAAGGTATCGAATAAGTGTTTCCCAAGTTACCGTGGTCGGGAAACCTTGGAGGAGAGGCATTCCCTACTTGTTTGTGGAGGGGATGCAGTCGGTGCTGGTGGAGAAGGAACAATTGGTGTTAGTGGGTATGGAGTTGTTGGGTAGATAGAGAAGAAGCAATTGTAGTATAATGGGTGGAAGTTGCTACTGGCTCAGAAACTGGTGACATAAGGAGGTCAGGGGCCGAACTCCTTGGACCGGAGACAACGATAGGGACCGGGAAACGATAATCAACATTTTCAAATAGGCCCATCTCAACCCAGAGCGCATGAACTTCCTCTGCTGGCTGATTTTGGAGCTCCCCTGGATCAGCATCCGGTTGAGCCAATGAAGATTATTTTCTCCTTTAAGGGGAAGCCTCTTCATCACTGTTTTTCCTTCTTTATCGAGGACCACTATGGTCGGCTCGGTTGGTATTTTATTTATTCTCTTCTCTTGAGTCCCATACGAAGAGGGACGTCTCCTCTCCAGTTTCTTATTTTTGGGTTGGGGACTCTAAGATGAGGCACCCTCACCATAGGTCCGAGAAAATCCACGAGTCCTGCTTCGATTAAGGGCATTTTGCAACACCCTCTCGACCTCCTTGAGGTCATCAAAGGCGTCGATATTGGGGTACACAATAAAACTCCTCGAAATACCTATACAAGCAAAAAGATGATTAGTAAATTTCTCTTAAAATATTGAGATTGAAAGAAAGAGAAATTTTGCTCACCATGGTTCTTAGCTCTCCGCCCATATTTGGGAGCTATTTATTTTCACCGACGAAATTCTAGAGTTGTAATATTCAAAATTTTCTAAACCTATCGATCTAGACCATGAAGCCGCAGTGGTTCCAAACAAGTAGTAAAATGAAGAAAGTAAAAAAAATAGCAAAACAAGAAATTATCTCTCTACGAAGAAAGGAAATGAATATCTGAAGACTTACGGAAAAGATTCCACGATTCGGGAAAAACTGGAGCTGTGGTCGGGATGATATCCCTGGTAGGACTGCTCCATCCATCCACTGGCATTTTCATTTTCTGCGTTGGTGAGAAAAGTGTGGTGGCCGCGCTTGCGGAAGTTTAACGCTCCCCCACAAAAAAAACTTGGGGGAGTAAAGATTCATCATATGTGCGAGAGTTAGGGTTTTTTCAGTCTCGATGCATAACTCATGAAAGTAAGCCATTGTACGCCATATGGATGGACTACTTATGCCAAGCAGACATGGTAACAGTGGAAAAATTACAAAATAATTGGATCACGTCCTTCACTCGACCCCAAAAGTGAAGGGACCCAAAATAAAGGGATATGTGTAGAGATACATAAACCCCTTTCTGGAGTAGGTAACTCATTCTACCCCATCTGGGACGAGGATTTCAACACTGGAACAACTGCAGTCCTTCTTCACAGTAGGGATAATAGAAGGATGAATGGAGGAGGGGTACCTACAAAATGGCCAAAACCTGCTACTTTAGGAATTTACAGGTGCGTTTTGCTCTTGGAGATCGCACACGGGTGCTGAGATGGAGCGGTATAATGGTGTTTACGGTTGGAGGTTCAGATTTGACATCAACCTCTTTATTCTTGTTTTTCTTTGGACCTCCAGTAAAGACAAAACCAGAATTTTTGGAGACAGTAGTATAAGAAGACATGGTGGTGAAAGATCGGTGAAGAAACTTTTATTGAAAGAGTTGAGTTTTGAAGAAAAGCTCTAAGGAGATTTAAAGAAGGAGAAAAAGTTGTGAATGTAGTGAAAATGAAGAAGTAAAAATTAATGAGTAGCAGAGACGTTATAGACGACAAAAATCGTGATCATGATTACTTTGAAAATCGGCAAAATTACTTGTCGAATCACTGGGCAACACGTGCTCGGGATATTATATGAGAAGACGTGCGTCTCTTCAAGTATTAGAGACCGTTCAGGAACTTTCTTGCCAAGAAAGAAATACTCTTCTACTTCCCGGTAACACCGGGTTGCATCACCGGAAAGTAGGGAGACTATGTGTATGGGGTGAAATTGGTTGATAACAGGTGGCCAAATGGCAAAGTGACACGTGAAACCGAAAATGGCCAAAAGACGAGTAAGTAAATAATTGGCATCAGGAACGAAGTGTGTAACCGGTACAGGATGGATCGCGAAAGATACACATCTGATGATAAAGATTCAAAGGTTTGACATGGGTTAGCATTTAACGAGGAGCAGTTGCAGAGAATATCTGCATTCAATGGCAGTAGTTATACACCCATCAATGACATTTTTATTCTCATTCAAGGAGCGATTTTAGGATCTTGTCTCCCTAACTATATATGTAAATAGCAGGATTAAAAGGCATGGCAGGACATGAAACATTCTACACACAAGAGCTTTAGTCTATTATTTTACGTTCAATTTAAACAGTTTAATCATCTCTTTATCACTGCTTTTACTTTTGCTCATGGAATAACCGAGCTCAAAATCACACTTGCTATCTCCCTTAGTTTCAATTGATAATCTTATTTTTGTTCCTATTTCTTTATTATTTTTGGATTAAATTGATTCGTTTGTCTATAAATTCAAATGTACCCTTTTACGAACAAACTTATACTACATATATACATTATATTTTCCTACTAAATATATGTAGTTTATTTTTTCATAATATACAGAAGGTAACGGAACATACCCTAACTTATTTCTAAATTATATAACATCATTAATTATACATTGTTGGGATATAATCTATACTGAAATAATTAACATACAACTTATTCGATGGGAATGGATGGTGAGCAATTCTGTTTCGGTTGTTATGGAAGTGAAATTTTAAGCGGGAAAATATGAAGGGGTCCATCTGGATTTGTAGGAGGAAAATATAAGTGGAGAATATTTTCAGGTAGAAAATAGGAAGGAATTGGATTTCCAAACGAGATCTCTTTTATGTATTGAAATTAGTTATGGAATCTGAATTTGAGAATGTTAATAAATATTGTATGTTTCCAAAATCATTGGACGCAAATTACTGTCTACCCTTAATCTATATACTATATTAAAACTTTTAGCGAAATATGGTTCACCTTTTATACCCTTTGAGAATAAAATTTATATTAGACAAAAGTAGTAATTTTAGTCATTTTGCTAATACGTATTTACTCAATCATTTAATGATTTGCCTAATATATAGGAATATGCATATAATTATTTTCCTAATATCTAAGGACAATCATTTAATTATTTGCCTAATATTGAGAACTTTGATATAAAAAATTGTAATTATTTAATTCGAGTTCTTTCAAAAAATATTTGTTCTAGGAGTCCTTCACTATCAAATTTGTTTAAAGTTAGAAGTATTTTATAAGCTTACGAATGTTGTTTTTTGTTGTAAATTCTTTTGTAAAAGAATCCTTGTTGTCCTTTTCTTTTTCACTTTTAGGTTTACAAGCTCTTTTTTTCTTGGGTTAAAAAGTTTTAGGTTTAGTATTGCTTATTTTCTGTTTTTTTCTTCAAAACTCCTATTCTTCGTGTAGTTATGTAATTTGATTATATAAAAATGAGATACAATAATTTATTTATTTTCTAGTCTATTGGAAATAATTCATATTATATATATTATTAGTTAAAAAATAAATAATTTGAATTTTACTCTTGAAAAGAATTATTATTTTCTATCAATTTGCTAATCTTGTTTAAGCATTCTCAAATGAACTTGAGAATGACTTTAAAAAAAAAAAACAGAAAAAATCTTATGTTTTTCATTGATTATATCTAATTGCTGAAATTGGGGGAAAAAGCATGATAAATTATGAATTTTAAGTGATTGAATTAACAAAATAAAATAAATGCTTAGTTGAGTATATTTGACTGATGATTGAAAACCTTTTTTTTTCAATTCCAACTCACGATCTTATTACCACTTGTAAGGCAACAACTACAATTTAAAGAAGGACGGGATAGAAAGATGGGAATTTGACGCAACAAATTTATACAAAAGTTGCAATTTGAAGCAATCTAACAAAATAGAAAGTGGTAATAAGTTTGAGAATTCATGATGGCTCATATATATACTAGAATCAGTTAATTGGCCGCGCTTCGTGCTGTCAAACATCTCTGTTTTATATTAGTTGATTCAAAGGAAATAAAAAATTTATACTTCCAAAAAATAAAACATATTATATAACGCAAGATGTAACATAAAAAAAATATGAAAAAAATCAAACATAAATTCTAATTAAAATAAATAAGGCATTCACCACTTATTTAGTTTTAAAGGTACATAGTACTCGAGGGACACCTCTTTCACTCTAAGAGGTGAAGATAAATGCTCATTTTATAGTGAAAAGTTTATCATACAACACGGATAAGTGTTATGATTGTTAATATAATTCTAACTATTAATTTTATCGGAAACTATAATGGGATGTAAACTATTACGGTGCGCAAGTATTCTATATAATTAAGAGGCAGCGTATAAATGTTAATCTGGTCATATTTTTGCTGCTAAACAAATTTTACAATAATCTCGTGCACAATTTTTTTTCTTCAGCATATTAAAATTGAATGCCAAGTGCAACAAACTTTTAAGTAACACATTTGATAGACTGATAAAAGAAAATACTCTTCTTAAATTAAGAAAAATGCAGTTCAGAGCTTTTTTGCAACTTTACCTCACATTTAGTCACTATGTAACATTGAAAAATTATATTATAAACAAATAAACATACCATATGGTGGGAGGCTTCGTGTTCTGTTCTTCAAAATTGGATAAGACCACTATTTTCTTTCTTCAAAACATATATTGTATCAAAGTATTAATACTATAAAGTCAGCATAAAATTATCTTTGCAGTTTCAAATTGTGCATGTTGATTATTTAACATGAAGATCTTTGCAAAAGAGAAGATCGAATAGCCATATGTTGAATAGCAAATGAATTCTCAAAACCAAAGGCATATGTTTCCTTCACAAGATTTTCTTGCAAATCCATATATCTAAGCTGTTGTAAATCTCATCATATGATGTGAACAAATCTTGTTCCATCCCACGGCTCTTTGGTGCTGCAAGCTGGCCATGACTGATACCCAAGCAATATATTAAATGGAGACTGAATACTTGAAAAGATTTGAGGATGATAGTTTTAGGGACTGTTTCTTTGTCCAAAAAGTACTCAGATATACTATATAGCAGAGTTCAGGAACCTAATATGAGAAAGGCAGAGAACTACCAAAAGTTGTTCATTGGTCTCGACAGTCCCACTTTAGTCATTGCTATCTGCAACTCCTCTACAAGTTACATGCAATACAGAGAATTCTTATAGACATAAATCACTTTTAAAACTTTAAATACTTGCACATATAAGAATTCATACGAATCAAAAGTTTTATCCTATAATAAGATCAAGTGTCAGTAAATGCACACTAAAAGAGATAAATCATGTTTCCGAATTGGATGGTACACCAAAAATCAAAATTCTAAGTTGATACCCTTGAAAAGCCAATATGACGCCCGCTTTAGCTGTTCGATAATATTGGTCTAACAAATCATTACAAAAATGATATTTTTATATTACTCATTTGACAAAGTTTAATTTCTATTACAATAAACCAAGTGTAATGCAAATGTCATTTAATCGACAGAAAATCACTATAAAATACTTATGAGTTCTCTCTCAAAATTGAGCTAGATATGTTAAATAAATAAAAAAATGTAATCTCCAGATTAATCATCAATTAACAAATGAAATAAACACATCAGAAAATGCATTAGTGTAACATAATCAGCCAGTATCACGTGAGATTTGTTGAATATCTTCTTGCAATAGGGAGAAGCAAATTAAAGCCGAAAGAGATGAACATAACCAGTACTGAAAGAAGCAGAGATGCAAAGGGAATACAACCGATTATCGAAAAATCAGTCTTAACGGATAAAAGAAAAGTAAAATAGTTATTATTATTATCATATTAGGCACTGGTATATGCCTAAAATATTCTTCCCATTCTTAAAAATTGACAGAATAATACCTTGATAAAGATTTTCCTATCGCTATGTTGTTCCTTATAAACTTCTTCGCCCTTCCGTTATTGTTTTCTTCTTTAGTTGAAGAATTGCCGTTGTTACACTATTTTCCCTGAATTTTCACTGCCGCACAGTTAAAGAAATTTATTTGATTCATAACTAACATAAAAATATGCTGCAAAATGAGGGAAGAAATATACTATTTAACCTCTTCTTTTAATATTTCTCTACCCCTATTCAGCATGTCTTTTCTCTTCAGCAAAAGTTCATAGAAACTAAAGGCCTCAGTATATCAAATAAGAAAAAAAGCTACAATTTACCATATCACTATCTTTACACATCAAATTTTTTCTCCTCTTATATATTCTCCTGAATTCTCAACCAAACTAAAGGCCTCAGATTGAATAATAGAAACAAGAATTTAATACATATAGACAAAGACTCTGGTCATTGTTGATTTATGTCTGCTGGAATTTAACACGTGAGAATTATTTGAAACGGTTTCCTGAGAATTTTGAGAGAGTGGTGACTTTTCTGTAACCGAGTCTTTAGTTTTTGGCGGAATAATAATAATCGATTACTTTGTGAAAAAATAAAGGGAAAGCCCCAAAAACTGAGATAATAGATAAACCCATTTTCTGTTCAATGACAGATGCCACGTCACTGTTAAGGGCCCTCTTTTATATAGATATATAGATGTAGATGTTCGGTCTTCTCCTCTTGACTCAGAAAGTTGAAATTCGTCATCTATCTACATTATATAAGTAACCCTTTAACCTGCCTTGGCAAAGAGTCAAAGTAGGTATACAGTACATGTATATCTGCTCTAACTGGTGACTTGGAGAAGCAAGTCAGCTTATCTGCAACTTGATTTGTCACAATATACGAACAAAGCAAGAGACTCCAAGAAAGCAAACTAAATCATATATTCGAAAGTTTCCCTACAAAAGGGCTGGCTTCAACAACTAATAAGGGACGACTTGCCAAGCTACACTAATAATTAATTTGCTTATAGTCGCAAGAGTTTTCCTACAAAGGGGCTGACTTCAACACCCATAAGGGACGGCTTACCAAGCTACACAATTCAGAAAACTTTTGTACTATAACTAGCTTTAGCTAATATAACTCAAAAAAAATTCGCACTACAATAAGCTAACTTTTTAAGAGTATTCTTACTCTATTTTTATACATGAACCGGCCTTTCCATCCTTCAAAAGAAAGAACAAGAGGAAATTTTTGAAAGAACTCATATGTAATATATCACAAAGGTTTAAAAAGGTTACAAAATGATCACCAACTCCTACGACCTCCTTTATATAGAACTATGAGGTTATTACAAGACTACTTTATCTCATTAATAATAGTTTGGATCAGGGGCGAAACCAGTTCAATAGTTTCGGGTCCCGGTGAACCCGATTATTTTTGTCTAGAACTTGTATTTATATTAAATAAATTTATTAAATTTATAAGAATATTTTGCTTGGAACCCAGTATGTTCATCCATTTATTATGGTATATTAACTCGAAATTTTTGTAGGAACCCATAAAACTAAAATCCTGAATCCGCCTCATATTTGGATCCTCCATGGCGCGGACCAAGAGCCTTAAATGTAGTTAAGCAGCAGCAAAGAGTCAGCCTCACCTATAATCAACCCATAACCTTGTTGGATGCACCATTTTAAACCACAAAGAAGTGCTTCCGCTTCAGCAAAATTACTAAATCCTTGCCCCAAAGGCGACCACACCTCTGATCGGTTCCAACGCTACACCACTATATAGTATCGAGGAGTGGTCGATGCAGTTTTACCCAGTTAGGTCGGGATAGATTTCCACAGGGAGTTAATTTGGTTTGGAGTTGGGTTTCTAACTAATCTAGATATGCGTATTGTTTCTAATTACACTTCTAATCATAGTTGTGATTGTTTCTATTATAATTTGTATGCTAATGGATGCTAAAGAGTAATCTAAGTAAAATATTTTTGTGAGAGTTTTTCAAGGTTTAAAGTGCACTAGGGAAGTGACTTCCATCTAAGTGAGTATCTAATTGGATCGAGAATCTAGGACAAGCTTGTTATAATTGGGGTTGTGATATAACCATCACATATAAATACTCACTCTATACCTCTCGGTATTTTGAGTGACTTTGCCCGATTTGGCTTTCTCAAAGCCCAAATTGGTGTTCATGCAATGCAAGTGAAATTGACTCATGTCGGGTATTACTATCTCTAGGTTTAACCCTTTAATTGGGGCTATTAATCTCTTGAGTGCACTCCAATTCCTTGTTAGACTATATTTCCTAGACTTAGTCCCTGTTTCTCAAGAAGAGCCTAAGTTATAACGACACGAATCAGTGTTTGCAACCACCAATTCTACAATTAAAGCATGAAATAAGCTAAATATCACTAACCCATAAATAATTAAGACCTAAAATTAAAGATCCATTAAATACCCACACTAGGGTTGGATCACAACCCTAGCTATGGGGTCTAGCTACTCATGATAATGGTAGAAATCAAAGATAAAGATGAAATATAAGCCATAATATTCTAATACAAGATGAAAAATCTAAATATTGAAGATAAATCTACTCTAAAATTACTCAAAAAGTTAGAGTTCAGCCGTTCACGTGCTCCCTAAAACAAAACTTGACCTAAAAATGTCAAAAAGGTCTATTTATACATAGTTAAAAATTCGGACAAAAATGCCCCTGCCAGGAATCGCGGACGTGTAAATCTTGCTGCGTCCGCGTTTGAGCTTTCGCGGCCGCGTAATAGTGAGCGCGGTCCGCGTTTCTTCGGTTCCGGGCTTGGGTTGGACTGGGTTTCGCGGACCGCGTAAATACCGTCACGTCCGCGTAAGCTTCAATCGCGACAATGTATTTTGAACACGGACCGCGTTCTTCAGTTGGGCCCGACTTGTAGAGTCTCTGAAACTCTAACTCCGCTCTCAGCGAATATACCACCGCGGTCGCGTTAGATATTCCGCGGCCGCACTTTTCCATCGCGGTCAGCTGTCACATTTGCGCCTAAATCAGCCTCTCTGAACCTCATTTTCGTGGACCGCATAATTATGGCCGCTTCAGCAGTTGTCCTTACGCGGCCACGTATTTCCACCGCTGTCCGCGCTCCAATTCCCAACCTTGAGTTTGTGCAAGTTTGACTTCTTCATGAGTTTATTTTGACTTTTTTGCTTCATTTTGACCAAACCCTGCAAGCAAGCACATTAAGTTAGCTTTCAGGAGAATACCTTTACGCATTTTTTACCCAAAACCTAAGCAAAAGAGACCAAATTATTGGCTAAAATCCCTAGTTATCAACTCCCCCAAACTTAAGCTTTCGCTTGTCCTCAAGCAAACAAGGTAATTCTCACCTCCACAAGAAAAAGAAAGGAAAATTTCAGTTGTCGTAAGAATTTCAGTTGTCCTAAGGTGACTTCTTCATGCATCAATTGGGACTAACAATTACCCTCAACACAAATGCATTATCAACAACATCATGTTATGACCTTTTGAGTTTCATAGGTCTAATGTGACACAAGAGCATCAAGAGTTGACTCAATTCATCAAGGAAATTCGCTCTCTCACGTAGGTCATTGTGGATCCCATATTCCTCCTCCTCTACTCTCCACGAGCTAATCTCACTTTATAGAATGTGACACTCAAAACAAAGATTGTAAAGAAGTGCGCTCATCATTCTCTAAAGAATGTTACAAGTCCGGCTCGGTCAGCGGTCACACTTGCACCCAAATCAGCCTCTCTGAACCTCATTTTCGCGGATCGCGTAATTATGGATGCCTCAGCGGTTGTCCTTGCGCAGCCGCGTATTTGTACGCTGTCTGCGCTCCAATTCCCAACCTTGGGTTTGTTCAAGTTTGACTTCTTCATGAGCTTATTTTGGCATCTTTGCCTCATTTTGACCAAACCCTGCAAGCAAGCACATTACGTTAGTTTTTGAGAATACCTTTACGCATTTTTGACCCAAAACCTAAGCAAAAGAGATCAAATAATAGGCTAAAATCCCTAGTTATCAACTACCACCTCCAGAGCTCCCACTAATACAACTCCCATCACATATTTACCTTAACAAACAATAATGGAGGCCTAAGCCATTTAACCACAGTGAAGGAATTTTCAAACAGGGAAATATCAAAGAGTTTACAAATGTCCTCACATTTACAACCAATAATAAGCTTCCTGAAATGAGAGTTAACAATCCGGACAATATTAAAGGTAATGAAAAAAATAGATCTATTGATTGATGAAACTATTGATGATGGAGAGCTTGTACGAAGATTCATCTGTAGAGATAAGTAGTGATTGTACAGTGAGCTATTTAAGGTGTACACTTCTAGAATCAGTTAGACTAGTTAGTTGAGTGCATTAGTATATATATGCACAATCACTGTTCAAACGATTATTATACTGAATAAGAGTTTTACATTTTCTCTCTCTCTAGAATCTTCTTCTTCTTCACTAACAGCTCAGAGCTCTCTAATGGCTACCGCGGGGCTAGTTTTGACATGGTATCAGAGCCATGGTGCTCGACGATTCTGAGGGACGGACTCCCATATTCAAATTTCCTCTCTCTCTCTCTCTTCTTCGATTTCTCTCAGTTTTGGGTTAAAAACTTTCTCAATTCATCACTGTCTCTCAAGCTCAATTTTTGATCTTAGAACTTCAAAAATTGTCCTCAACGGCGAATAATACAGTTGAAAAACAGTAGGATCTTCACATGCAAATAATCAACACATTGATTGTAATGATCCTTTGTATGTACATCCCTCCGACACACTTGGTTTGTAGATTGTCCCACAATTACTCGTAGGAACTGAAAATTATTTGGAATGGAGTCGATCTATGAAAATGTCACTCCTTGGGGAAGAATAAATTGGGGTTTATTGATGGAACTTGCACTAGAGATTTGTACGTCGACAATACCTTCTAATTGCGTTAGTAGGATCGATGCAATGCAATTGTTCAATCGTGGATAATGAGCTCGGTGGCGAAGGAGCTTAGAAAGGGAATTGTATTCTCCTCAAAAGCACAGAAAGTCTGGATTGTGTTGAAGACTATGTTTGATAAGGTAAATTCAACCAAAAGTTATCACATGAATATGGATATTAGCTCATTGGTACATGAAGTTTCTAGTGTATCGGTATATTTTTCAAACCTAACTGATTTGTGGGATGAATTCGAGTCGTTGATTCCAGAACCTTGTGATTGTGAGAGGTCAGGACCATTCATTGAATTTTTACGCCAACAGAAACTCATGAAATCTTTTATGGGATTAAATGACACTTATGCACCACAAAGGAGCGAAATTCTCATGATGCATCCAACACCCTCTCTTGATCAAACCTACTCCTTGATTATTCATGAATAAAGTCAAAGGAAGAACAATGGTTTAGTAACATAGGGTGGTATATTAGGAAGTGCTCCTGTGGATATTGATCATACTGCACTAGCTTCTGCCAGTGCCTTCAACGTTAATCCTAAGAGAAATGCTGGGTTATATTGTGATTACTGCAAAATGAAGAGTCATACGAGGGAAGGTTGCTACAAATTGATTGGATACCTATCTGGATTCAAGTTCAACAACAGGAGAAGAGGATCATATGAACAATCAACAGCTGTAGCACATAATGTGACTATTGGGGAGGAAGTTAACACTGGTGTGCATAGGAATGTTGTTCCAACTGTCCAGCCTTTCACTGCTGAACAATATCAACAAATTATCAAGTTGTTGAATAAAGAAAAGGGTCATGATGCCTTAGCCAACATGGCAGGTAACTCTACCACTAACAAAAGTCCCTAGATTATGTATACCGGGGCTTCTAATCACATTGTTTCTGCCTTAAATCTACTATCATCAGTATATCCTGTACCAAAACTCAAATCACCTACTGTATGTTTACCAAGTGGAAATAATACTAAAGTTACTCATACCGGATCATGTACTTTGCCTAACTCATAAATCCTTTATGATGTTCTTTATGTTCCTGAATTCCAATTTAAGCTACTCTCCGTTTCTAGATATACAAAAGAGTTAAACAACTCAGTTCATTTCTATCCTAATTTTTGTGTCTTTCAGGACCTCTTCAGTGGCATGGTGAAGGGGATTGGTGTATTGGTCAAAATTTGGATTAACTTCAATAGTTGTAACGGACGTGGTCGAAGCTTAAGTCGACCATGATTTAATGACGAAGAGTCATCTTTAGGAGGATTGACGCCGAGGTCGAGTAGAGAACGTGTGAAAGTAACTGTAGCATAAGTTTAGGGTTGAGCGGAGGAATATTCCATTGAATATTCCTTCGGTTGTACTTTTTTAGGGTTTCTTACGAATATCTCCTATAAATAAGAAGAGATAAAGAACAAAATGAGATCTTGAATTTTCTGAGAAGAGCACACTTGTAAAGTTGACTACAAAGAATATACAAAGCCGGTCTTTTCCACTGATTCTTTTGTTCTAAATATACCTTTTCGCTCACAAGATCCAATGGTCTAGTATTCTTCCCCATTTCCTATTATCCCACGTTGTTGTCAGGAAAAAGATTCATCCAAGTCACTTAATAATTGGGTGATAAATTCCTCTTTATTACATTTATTGCCACTATATGCATTTACTCTATACACCTCTTATTGCATTCATTGTCAATCATTGGACGCATTTTGCTTACATTTAATATTGTGTTTAATATTGTTGGACACAATTTAACCTTGTTTATACATCGAATCTCCAGATCTAGTAGTCATTAACTTTAACTAGGATTCACCCTCTATATTACTTATTAATTCATTTTAAGAAAGGGGTTAACACTTTTTTGGTAAAACAATTGGTAAACTCAAGGGTGATCTCTACATCCTCAATCCCTCAACACCTGTTACTACTTCTGCTTCTAATTGTGTGTCTGCTTCAATTCAGTCAAATTCAAGTGCATTATGGCACCAAAGGTTGGGTCATGCACCTCTTGCAGTATTGAAAAAGATCCCTGATCTAAATAAACAGTTGTCTTGTATTTCTACTTTTCACTTTCCTGTATGTCCACTATGTAAACAAACTAGGCTACCTTTCCTTGTTAGTACTTCCAAGTCTAATTGTGTCTTTCAACTTGTACATATGGATGTGTGAGGTCCATATAGAGACTGTGTACTTCCAAGTCTAATTGTGTCTTTCAACTTGTACATATGGATGCGTGGGGTCCATATAGAGTCTGTACTTACAATGAATTCAAATACTTTCTTACTCTTGTTGATGACTATTCAAGAATGACTTGGATTTTTCTTTTGAGGTTAAAAAGTGATGTGTACGTCATTTTAACTGAATTTCTATATCTTGTTGAAAATCAGTTCTCAACCATTGTTAAAGCCTTTAGACGGCCATGAATTTTTTAACAACCTCTGCTATAATCTTTTCAAAACCAAGGGGATCATCCACCAAAGTAGATGTGTTCACACTCCACAACAAAATGGTGTTGTGGAGAGGAAGCACAAACATATCCTTGAAGTAGGAAGGTCCTTGAGGTTTCAGGCTAACATACCCTTGAAGTTCTGGCGGGATTGCATTCTTACTGCTACTTATATCATTAATAGACTACCATGTGTTATTCTACATGGAAAGTCACCTTATGATATTTTTCATGGTAAACCTCCTGTTTTTTCTCACATCAGAACTTTAAGATGCCTTTACTATGCCACGAAACCAGATTTTCATGACAAATTTACTCCTAAATCTGTCCTTGGTGTCTTTATGGGCTATGTTACTGCTAAAAAGGTAAATAGAATATATGACATTGAAGCCAACGAATTCATAGTTAGCAGGGATGTTGTCTTTGATGAAAATCTATACCCCTTCAAACATCCCAGGAGTAAGTTTTTTGCTACTTATGATCTATCTTCTACTTCCTCTCCTCTCTTTCTCCATTCTGATCCTCTACTATCTCACACACCTGACCACCAATCCATTTCCAATGACATCATTTCCCTTCCTAATGATCCTGCTCAGTTCAGTAATTCACATATTTCTTCTCTTGATCCTATTACTTCTTTTCCCTCTGTTGTTTCACTTGATCCTTATTTTATTCCTCTTATTGATCCTCCTATTGATTCTTTGTTGCCTGGATGATCTTTTAGAACACTCAAACCATCTATTTGGCTAACTGATTACATTCATCCTCCTTTACCTTCAACTTCTATTGTATTTCTTTACCCCATTCATGACTTTGCTTCTTACTTTCATCTCCCTTCGTATTTCCAGTCTTTTCTTGCTTCTTTCTCAGCTGATATTGAACCTACTTCTTACTCACAAGTCATTAAAGATTATAGGTGGATTAGGGCTATGAACCTTGAGACTGAAGCCTTAAAACAAAATCATACTTGGGATGTGGTTGACTTAACACCTGGTAAGGTCCCCATAGGTTGCAAATGGGTCTACAAAATCAAGTATAATGCTGATGGTTCTGTGGAGAGATTTAAAGCTAGATTGGTTGCTAAGGGTTACACCCAACAAGAAGGAAATGACTTTCATGATATTTTTTCCCATGTGGCCAAGATGACCATAGTAAGGACTGTTATAACTATTGTTGCCCTTAGACATTGGCATGTGTACCAAATAGATGTACATAATGCTTTTCTAAATGATGATCTTGCTGAGGAAGTTTATATGACTCTTCCTCGGGGATTTGGTATTCAGGGGGAGTATAAGGTGTACAGACTACTCAAATCATTATATAGCTTGAAACAAGCTTCTAGACAATGGAATGTGAAGCTGACACAGGCCTTGCTATCCTCTGGTTTTCAGCAGAGCAAGCATGATTATTCATTGTTCACTAAGACCACTAATAACAATTTTGTGTTTATTCTTTTTTATGTAGATGACTTGCTCGTCACAGGTAAAGACTTGGAAGAAATACACCAAGCTAAATGTGTCATCCATAAAAGCTTCAAATTGAAAGACCTTGGAGAGCTTAGATACTTTCTGGGAATGGAGTTTGCCAGGTCTGAAGAAGGAATTCTAATGTCTCAAAGGAAATATGCTCTAGAGATGATATCATAAGCAGGACTATCAGGATCAAAACCTAAAGACACACCTATGGAACAAAATCTGAAGCTAACAAGCACAGAATATGATGAATGTGTGTAGAGAACTGATGCATATGAGCCATTAAAGGACATAAACAACTTCCAGAGACTCATTGGCAAGTTATTATACTTGAATATCACTAGGCCACACATTGCATATGCAGTACAATGCCTAAGACAATTCATGCATGCACCAAAGACATCCCACTATGAAGCTGCTCTACACATAGTGAAGTACATTAAGAAACAACCAGGTCTTGGGTTACTAATGTCAAGCAGATGTGAAGAAAAGGTAGAGGCATTCTATGATTCTGATTGAGCCTCTTTCCCATGTCCAGAAAGTCAATTACAAATTTTTGTGTCAAGCTGGGAACCTCACTAATCTCATAGAAGGCAAAGAAGCAAAGCACCATATCCAGGAGTTTAGCTGAAGTAGAATATAGAAGCATGGCTCATACTGTAGCTGAGCTAACGTGGCTGAATGGGCTGATGAAAGAACTAGGAGTTAATGTCAAGCTGCCTATACATTTATATTGTGACAAAAAAGCTGCTTTACAGATTGCTGCAAATCCCATATATCATGAGAGAACAAAACACATTGACATTGACTGTCATTTCATCAGAGAAAAGATATAAAAAAGGTTGATAAGGACTGCACACATAGCTACTCAGGAACAACCAGCTATTTTGACAAAGGCATTGGGGCATCGTCAACATGCAGTTTTAGTCCCCAAGTTGGGAATGAAAAACATTTTCCATTCTCAACTTGAGGGGGAGTGTAGAGATAAATAATGACTGTACAGTGAGCTATTTAAGGTGTACACTTCTAGAATCCGTCAGAGTAGTTAGTTGAGTGCATTATATATATACTGAATAAGAGTTTTACATTTTTTCTCTCTCTAGAATCTTCTTCTTCTTCACTAACAACTCAGAGCTCTCAAATGGCTACCTAGGGCTAGTTTTGACAAATTTAGAGAATATTAACTTTTATTTTATCACACACACATGATATTTTTAATATTTATTTATATAATATTTTAAAATTCTTACTTATTGAGATAGTGTACACATACGAAGTGCGTATCACAATACTAGTATAATAGAAAAGGAAATATATCATTTTTACATATATTGGAACACAATTTAAAAAAGAAGAAGAAGAAGGAATATTTATGAATTTTTAAATAGTCAGAGAGTTTAAGTAATACACACTAGCAGTATAGTTTTTTACACTATGAGGTTACTCCAAGTATATTTTTGGGTAAGTCTTCTTAAATTGTGGTATTTGTAATCTTAAAACCAAAATAAATTACCTATTGCAACAAGTACATGTAACATGATGGTGTAAAGAAATACACACTTACACCATATATTACTCCATCTGTCTTAATTTGTAGAGCACCTTTCAAATTTCGAGAGTCAAACGAGTTTTTCTTTGATCACTATTTTTTTAAAACTATTTGTGACTTATAATAATATTTTTTTGTGTAATTTTAAATATGTGACTTTTATTTCAAAAACTTTAAACTTCTTTTCTGAAATTACGATTAAAAATAAAAAGTTTGACACATAACTTAAATTCATATTTAGAGACATAATAAAATGCAATTACAATTTTCAGAATATATCCTAGCTGCGAGGGAGAAATACTTTTAAATAGTGCAATAGAGCCCTTTTTCCATCCCATGTGAAATCGTACCCATCAGAGAAGCAGTAGAGCGCGGGAAAACACATAGAAAATGGAGGGCATTGCCAGTGAAAGAGAAACAGCTGAAGTTCTCAAGTCGAAAGTCGCGATTCAATGTGCTAAAGCTGCAATTCTAGTCTCATCGCTGAAGAACACTACTCTAAATTCTGCTATCATTGACCAAAACAAGGTCTTCATTTTATTTCCGTTTCCATGCGTTTGATTTCGTAGATAGCGACTCTTTTTAAGTTCATGATTTTTGATGATTTCAGAATGAGGAGAATAAAAAAGAGGTGGAGGAACTGAAGATGAAGATTTTGAAGGAGAAATTGAAGAATAAGAAACTCAAATTCTGCAGCGTTATGGAGTTTCTGATGCAAGTTATGGTTTTACTCTCTATTTGGACCATGCTTCTGTTGCTGGCCTTGAACTGATCTAGTCCTGTTATATCAATTCATTTTGTCGCTCTGTTCGGTAATCTGCGCATTTTGATTTTCGATGTGTTGAGATAACGTTTTTCATTGAAGTGTATTTGCTTGTTAGTGTAAAATTCTAGAAGTATCATTGGATCGAGAACTGAGATTTTAATTGAAATACTGCAGATTTTCGAATTGCATGATTTTATGGTTATGGCGTTTGTTTGTGGATAAATTTTCGTTATCTAACATGAGAATTTTTTTCCCTTTTTGCCGTGGAGCATATTTCTGATTCATTAGATTGCGTAGTGGATGATGCTTCTCTATTTGTAATGGTATAATTGCAACTGTTAAAGCAGTAGATTGCATTTGTTTAATTTATCTATTTCCAATTTGCTCGTGCAAGTAATCTGTTGTTTCTAGAACTTTTCATTTGCTGTTTACTTCCAATTAATTGCTCCCTCTACTAAATGGATCTCTAGTCTAGAAAGTGATTCACCAGTAAAAATAGGTGGAGCTTTTTTTTATTTTAAATCTTATTCATATTCTTTTTCCTTGAGGATTGGTAAAGCCGTAAAGTTAAAAAATGGACTCTCTGGTCTAGAAAGGAATTCACCAGTAAAATAAGTGGAAGAATTTCCTTTTTTAAAATCCTATTTCTAATTATATTCTTTTTTTTTAATAACTGTGGTGTTCGAGTCAGTTTGCATACACCTCAACTGGTTCCACGGGATAGCTGCCACCTCCCATCAGCAAGAGATACCAGGTATCTTTATCCTCCAAGGCTTGGATCCTCATTATGTTAACGAATGAAGTCCCGAAATAATTTAGGACATAAAAGTGTGACAATGATGATTGGAGATATATTTTATGTATGTCAAAAGAGGTTATGAACTAATGCTATACCACATGACCATGATAACGAATATATGCGGTATGTTAACGTGATCAATATTTAAGTGAATT
This sequence comes from Nicotiana undulata, assembly GCA_005239495.1. Taxonomy (NCBI): domain Eukaryota; kingdom Viridiplantae; phylum Streptophyta; class Magnoliopsida; order Solanales; family Solanaceae; genus Nicotiana; species Nicotiana undulata. The sequence goes on along the minus strand of ML244797.1, from coordinate 75,802 downwards.
GAGATCAAGAAATTAATCGTGCGGGCGATTAGTTAAATATCGGATTGGTGGGAGACATAACTTGCCCAACACCACAAATGGAGTGCTTAGCGTACAAGATGTATACGTGTATAATTCATCACCTAATGTTTTTTGTCGTTACTGGAATTTAAACATGAAACCTCATGATTCTCACTCACTTCATTGATCACTAGGTCACACCCTTGGGTATTTCTAATTATATTCTTATTCCTCGAGGATTGGTAAAGTTGATCATGGATAAAAGATGGTCACTCTTCATTTTTTAGGATAAGCATATGCTTATGAATAGTAAAACGATGCAAGTGAAGTTGCAACTATTAGGTTACTATTCTTATTCTAGTCTTAAAAACTAGCAGGACAATACCTGGTGCATATGTTGGGTTTCCTTTTGTTGCCTTCTTAAAAGGCAGGAAAAGATACCGTAAATAACTGGTAGTCACTTTCTAACACTAGGATACGGAAATGAAAGTGATCAAGTAATATGATGATACAAATTAAAGTGCCCATGAAGACAGAAGTTTAATGGGTGGAAGTGACAAATGCTTAGATGTGGAAACTTGAACAGCTAAAAAGTTTGTCTCCTAGTCTTATTCAACAGCCGATAAATAAAGTAGCAGGTTGGAATAAAAAAATCTATATATGGGGTCGTTTGGTTTGAATACGGTATGTTGAGATAAGTTATATTGAGATAAATAATCCTGGTATTGTTTTTTATCTAATATTTGGTATGTTATATTAAAAATGACAATTACAATTTCTTAGAAGATGATATAAGTTATCCCAACACTAATTACTTTACCCTTTACAAGATATAAGTTATTCCCGTACTAATTTTAATCCGGAATAACTTATATCAGATTTGATATCCAAACAAAGTATTAAGACGATATTAAATTTTTATACCAACCTACACGGTTCGTACCTCCTACATTTGTAATAAAGAAATCAACACATCTTGCTTAAAGAATGGGCCAGTAGGCAGCAGCAACCTCCTCTCACCTTTTCACACTCCTACCTGTACCTGCCCTTCCTATATTCTTTCCTTTTTATGGAGAGACTTGCTTGATGTCTCATTTTACCTCAATTTCACGAAAACAATGATCCATTTTCTTTGGTTAATACTTCTAACACACATTAGATGGGTAAATACCGCAGATCTAGCAAATGTTTCAACTTCACTTGTCCAAAACATATTCATATTAGCCGGACAAAGCAATATGTCCGGCCGAGGTGGTGTCACTAACCATGGCCAAAATGGCATAGTTAATGAAACATGGGATGGCGTAATTCCACCAGAATGTCAATCCAATCCAAATATCCTCAGACTCAGTGCAGGATTTACATGGGTTGAAGCTCAAGAACCACTTCATCAAGACATAGATTTGGGTAAAGTTTGTGGGGTTGGGCCAGGAATGTCATTTGCCAATTCAGTTCTAGAGAAAGATCCAAGCTTTGGGGTGATTGGTTTGGTGCCTTGTGCTATTGGGGGTACAAATATAAGTGAATGGGTTCGTGGGGGTGTTTTGTATAATCAGATGATAAGAAGGACAGAGGCTGCGTTGCAAGGAGGTGGGAAGCTTCAAGCTTTGCTGTGGTACCAAGGTGAGAGTGATACCCAGACTCTTGAGGATGCCAAATTGTATAAATTCAGATTGAAGAGATTATTCAAGAGTGTGCGCCGTGATCTACAGTTACCTACTTTGCCTGTGATTCAGGTAATTGAAAAAAAAAATATCTTTAGTCATTCAACCAGTAAACTTTTTCGTACATTTTGTATAAATATTTTATTATAAAAAAGTTTAAACTTAAGGTACGTTTTATTTCAAATATAAAATTTTAAGTAACCATCGAAGGATAATTCTTGATTTAAGACGTAAAATAATTGATATGACGCTCATTACTTTTTACTCCCTCCGGTTCACTAAGGGGTCGTTTGGTTGGAATACGATTTATACCGGTATAAGTTATGTCGGTATAAGTTATGTTGGGATTAGTTATGCTGGGATTGTTGTTTATTCATTGTTTGGTATGTTGTATTAAGAATGACAATTACATAATTTCTAAGAAGAATGTATAGTTATACCGGTGCTAATTACTCCACCTTCTATAAGGTATAAGTTATCTCGGTGTTAAAACTAACACCAGGATAACTTATACCTGGTTTGCTAACCAAACAGGGTACTAAGGTGGTATTAAATTTTTATACCACCCTTATACCTTCTTATACCTCATACCAAACGACCCCTAGGTGACGAGTTTGCTTTTAGCACGCCCATTAAGAAAATACTATTCTTTACAAAAATACCTATTATGACTAAACTACCCCTAATTAACTATTTAACGTGAGGAGTAAGAAATTTTTTTAGAAATATGTACATAAGTGTTATTTTGTAAAAACAAATTAAATTATTTATTGATTATATAAATGGACATTTATTTTGGACCAAAATGAAAAAGTAAATTGATCACTTATTTTGGACCGGAGGAAGTAATTAATTATCTGGGACGGAGGGATTCAGTTAGCAAGTTTTGGATGTACGGCATGAAAATTCGAGGTGGCCTAGAATGGTTGCTCTCTTTCTTTTTCGGAAAACCCAAGTGCTTTTTAAGATAAGGAGTTCAAATTCAATGCAGTGCAACTCTTTTTAATGTCACTATTGGAGTTAGTTAAGAGTGGTCCATGTCTTATTGTATTTATTAACGCAAATTGAATGCTTTGGTTAATTTATTTGGTTGGTGTGGGTGTAGGTAGCTCTGGCATCATCTCTAGGGCCTTATAAGGAGCAGGTTAGAAAAGCTCAACTGGGTATTAATCTTCCAAATGTAAGAACCGTTGATGCCAAAGGGCTCCCAGTGGGCATGGATTATGTGCACATTACCACACTAGCACAAGTCCACCTTGGGCAGATGCTGGCTGATGCCTTCCTTCAGACTCAGACTACTCAAGCCGTGCTTCTGCCTATTCAGACAGAGACTACTCAGACTAGTAATGCCCCCAAACGATGTTCCAATTTTGTTTTGGATGTTCTACTTAGTCCATTTAGATGATGCATCTTGGAGATTTACTTATGGGATCAAGATCACGTACCCCGTCTTTGGTTGTCTCACCTCAGCCAAAAGTTCAGAGCGCTTAAAACCATAGGCTGGGACCATACCAAATCAACAAATAGTTTCTTAGATATTGTTAACGTACTACATGATACTACATGATACTCAAAACTAAGAGAAGGCCAACATATCCCATAACGTTGGATAATGAACATAACCTTCCAAGTGGACATGGAGCAGCGGCACCTGCTTGGTCACACTCTATTCACTTCGTTTAATTATACTTTCACAAAAGGCACAAACCAAAATTAATTTCATTTTTTATAAAGCTCAAGTCTTGATGTATGTACACTTCGCACACTTGCACATACAGTATGTGTGTGTTGGTGAATGTTTATTCAATTCATGGTTTACTTTCTGATGATTCTTTGTTTTTCTCCTTAAATAAAGCATGTGGTTGATGTGTTATGCTTCTCCGCGGCATTACGCTGAGGAGTAAAAAAGTCCGATATGATGTACTAAAGCGTCCAACTTTTGCACCAAGTATTGGCTATTAATGCTGCTTCTTTAGTATACTGATTAACCTTGGAAGATTGACAATACATTATTATCTCTTCCGACGAGAGATCATTTTGTTTACCCTCAAATTCGGATAACAATTAAATTTATATTGTGGTTTTAGAAATATGTGATTTAATCCAATATCAATTGATAAACAAAGAATTAAACATATGAATTAGACAATAAAATAAATCAAACCAGTGTGTAAGCAAGGCCTCGACCTCGATTTGGGACAATCTCGAGGTAGAATAGTAAAAACAGTAAATGATAGAACAATTCTGATGGATAGTAAGTGAAATAGTAAGAGAGTAATGAGTGTATTTATTTTTATCAGCGAATAATGATTATTACAAATGAACGAGATTCCTCTTTATATAGTAGAGGAGTCCTAAATAAGATACACTTCTAATTATAGTAAGAAATCATATTAACAACTGATTAACCGCCGTAGATCGACCCATTCCGAGATTTACGCCACGATCCTCGACCTGTCGCGGATATCTCGCCCTTTGGGTTATTAAGCTATACCGACGTCACTTCGGAGTTTGTCTCTTTCTGGTCTCGTCTCGATTATTGATGTCGACCTCGGTTTGGAAAGAGACTTCAATTTCGGACTCGACGTCCTAGCTCTTTGACGTGACATTCCTATCTCGATCAAAGAACAAAATCGGGTAGCCCCGATTTCTACCGTATGCAGATAGTCCCCTCGTTTCTTAGAATAAAAAGATAAGAAACGACTTGAGTCGCGATTTTCTGGAGACCTCGATTATGATGTCATCCTCGTGGCGTAAGCGACGAAGCTGACCAAAACGTCTCGTCGGTACATTTCCCCAAATCATTAATGCTAGTCAGTGGGCGGTCGACCACTAGCACCACCGAACCGTCCCCGATCTATAAATATAGACTCTTTTGTTGAGTCAAAACTTTACTTTCACTTTCATCAAACTTCTAAGTCCCTTAACTCTCTCCATCTCCTCTCTTTCACCGCCTATTGAGTGAACCTTGTTAGCACCAAAAACACCAAGTTTCACTTTTCTTCGCTCTTCTCTACCTGAATCAATGGCGAAAACCTCCAAAACCGTCCCATAAAAGGAGAAAGTTTCTTCCTCTTCTTCCCTGCCGACCGGTGACTCCCTCACGAGTATGTTCCCCTCCCCCCCATGCACTTTAAAATCCGACTTCAAAGTCGTGAACCCTTCATCGGTCCCAGGGCAATGTGAACATGTGTTGAGATACATCTGCTCCATAATGACGAGCCACCTCGAGGCCATGAAGAGGGACTGTAACTGGGGGCCCGAGGTCGTGGTACAAATCCCTGCTCCTGAAGAGAGCATTACTACTCATGTTGAGGGTTTTTTAAGTGTTTACACTTACCCCTTCACATTGGGTCCTCTCGACCCCGTTATCGTTGATTTTTGCAAAAGGTACTAGGTCACACTCGGCCAGGTTCACCCTTCGTTCTAGCGCATTGTGATCATGCGCCGCTTCTTCTCCAGCAAGGTCGAGGGGTTGGAGTTCACACTTAGCCACCTCATACGGTTATATCGACCTCGACTTTTCCGAGGATTGATCAAGATCCAACGCCGAGCAACGAAGGCCTTGTTTGCGAGCATCGATGAGGACAAGGAACGAGGTTGGATGAGCCGGTTCGTGCGGGTAAGGACCTGTGACATCATCCCGGAGGAGAAAATGCCATTCCCCGAGGAGTGGAACCCCGATCGTAAGTAATGTATTACTCATTATTCTTCGTAATCCGTTTTTGCTTTTATGTAACATTTTTATTCGTTATGCAGTCGTTTCCTAGATTCCTCTCGCGGTTCCCGACCTTGAAGACTGGGTTCGAAAGTTGGCCTCGACTTCCTCCCATGCCGAGCGCAGCTGGCGTGACTTGGGAAAGGGCAGATGGGAGGCAAAGAACCATAGTAAGGGTTTTCTTCCTTATATTCGAGATACTTTTCATACCTTTCTTTCTTACTAAGCTTCATTTGTGCAGGCCTGACCAAATACGCAATCTTGTGTCCCTCGAGTGGCGAGAAGAGGCCAAGTCCCCGATTCCGAAGTCGGGGAAAGACAAGAAAAGGAAGAGGGCCTCACCGTCCGAGGACCCCAAACCCAAACCTCGAAGGATCAGGAGGAATGTAATTGCTCTCACTATGGACTCGGTCCGAAGCTTGAGAGAAGAGGAAGAAGAAAAAGAAGAAGAAGAAGGAGACGCCTCAGCGTTGGTGGCTCGACCCAGGAAGATTGTCGAGGCCGCCAAACCCTCAGAGCCACAGACGACTACTGGAACCAAGCCTCATGGTGAGGAGGCTTCCAAGAAAGTTTCGGGTGAGGAACCCGAATCTCCTGGGGTCGAGATCATTTCTCGACCATCTACGAACATACCGGACGGGGCCGGTTCTGAAACCCCGAGGGCATAACAGAGCGCCCCAAGCAATTCACTCAGTTCAATGACAACAAGTCATTTTCCCTCTTTGCTGACTTACTCCGAGGAGGCAATAAGAGATACTCGGGCCTTGAAGACACCCGACACAGGCGGAGTCTCTGGTGAAGAGGATCCTTTTTGGGATTGCTTTACTGTGGTCGATGATGCTTCCGACCTTAATGATGCATCCACCCTTTTTGAAGAGGCCCAACGTCTCCTATCTCGGGTTAGCATTAGTTGTTGTAACTCTTCTTCTCCTTTTTCTTTCTTCAAATCTGACTTATATCTTTCTTCTTGAATAGGCCTTTACCAAGTCTCGGGAAGACCTGGGCCAATGCGAGGCCGAGCTCCAGAAAACCTCGGAGGAGAGGAATGCTTTAAAGCTCCTTTGCATTCAACGGAATGAAGAGCTCAGGGACCTTCGAGCAGACTTGGCCAAGGCTGTTAAGGAAGAGGTTGAGCTGAACGAGCAGGTAAATGTCCATTTGAAAAAATACGGACTAGATCCAAGGGTGGAGGCTAACACTTCGATGTCTCAGTTGCAGCAGAAGATTGAAAGGACCGAGCTGTTCCAGGGGGAAGTCGATCAGGTTAAGGCTGACTGCAATCGGTGGAAGGAGAACATGGATCGCCTTGCTGCGGAAAACGAGGCTGCCTCAGCCAAACTGTCATCGACCGAAATCCAACTTCGGAGCACTAAAGAGAAGAGCTCAGTCCAGGCCAAAAGGATTGAAGAGCTTGAGGCCGAGATCGCCGAGGCCAAGGCGGAGGTGGAGAAGACGAAGGTTTTTGCTGACAAGTCCATAGCCATGTACCTGGTTGATGCCGAGGCTTCCCAAACTCAACTGAGGGAGGCCTCTGATCGAGTGCGGTGGAGTAATAATTTGGCTAAGTGCCAGTCTCGGAGGGAGACCCTCGAAGAAATCCACGCTCGAGGCTTTGACCTCTATGAGGAGATAACTCAAGCTAAGGTGCTTGAAGCCGATGCCAGATTGCTTGCCTCCTCCGATGATGAAGATGACAATGAGGGCAGCCGAGGTGGATCCGATAATGGTGAGAGGCCCGAAGGAGAAGCTGCCCCCGATGAAGAAGTCGACCCAGGGCATAGTTAGTACTTTATTTTTCTTTACCCTTTTTTGTAAGACCCTTGTCGGTCCCTTGTACACGTTTTGGTTCATGTATATATAGAGAAAAATTTCTTTTGATGCCTTCTCAATTTCTGTCTTCAAATATGCTTTGTGCCTTGTCAAATTTTAGCACAATTTTATGCTTTGATCAATAAGTTCAAGATTTTGATTTTGGGTGGCTTGACCGAAGTCACGATAGCACTGTTTTTATAGTCGAGTTCGAGTAAGGTTTGAACTTACAGCAACAGATCCCTTAAGGCTTGTATCGAGTAATGATGAATCCTCGAGCCGTGGTCGAGTGAGTTTTTATTCGAGCTTGAAATAGTGGAACCCTTAGGTTCGAATTGAGTGAGAATACGATCTCGAACTCTAAGTGTATTGGCCCTTAGGCTCTTTTAAATTGGGCCGATATGGCCTCTAAAGGATGGCTATTTTTTCCCTCCTTTGTCTTAAAGACTTAGTAAAAATTTCTCATGCCTTAGCATGTATTTTTTACCCATTGGGTTTTTTGAGGGTTTAATGTTGGTCGAAATCCCTTTGCTTTTTGTGCCTTAGCATATTTGTGTTAGGATAATTTGATACCTCTTAAGGTTTTTCGAGGGCTAATTTTATCGAAGCCCTTTTGATTATTTTGTCGAGGGTAGCCTTTTTAACGGGTTTTCAATGAATTCGAAGGCATCTTTTTATTGAGGGATTCAGATGTCTCCGAACCGCGTTAGTTTGGCTGTAGCCTTTGGGTATGCCTCTTGGGCTTATTTCCCTACAACACTTCGAACTTGTTCGAAGCGTTAGTCCCCGAGAATGATGGCCTTGACCTATAAATCGAAGGGTGCCTCTTTGAGGTCTTATGGATTCGAGTATAGATAATTTGAACATGTTGATTGTCGACGGCAGTCCTCGAATGTTCGAGGTGTATTTGTACTTGGCCCTTGAACCATCTTTCACAAAAATCATAAGCATGGAGCTCGCATAGTAGAAAATTTTCTTTGAGACACAAGATATTTGATAAGGAAAAAAATGCGCTTTTGAATAATTTATACATGAGTATATGTCTTTCCATTGGTGCTCGACTAATCTATATGGACACAGTTCATTTGACCGTTTGGACCATTACAAAGTTTCTCTATCGAGACCCTTTCGACACGAAGTATTTTCCTTGAAAACATAACATCCAAGGGTGATGCCCCCCCCCCCCCCCCCCCCCCCCCCAGTATTCGAGGTTGATTGTAAAGAAGCCTTGGATACTGTTGAATTTTCCCCATGTAGCACATATAATTGTTTCATCGTTAAAAAACCTCGCCGGAAAAACCCATTTGGGACAAAAAACGATTTAAGGGAAAACCCATTTGAGACGAAAACCGGTCTAAGGGAAAATGAGCGCAACGCGTGCTTTAACACCTGAGGTCTCGAAGTTTTGATCGAACACCTTAGCAATGATATCGTTTGAGAAGTGATATGTTCCAATTATTTGGCAATTGTTCGCCATTCATCGTGCCAAGATTATAAGATCCCTTTCCGATGATACCGAGGACCTGATACGGTCCTTCCCAATTTGGGCCGAGTTTCCCCTTGTTTGGATTTCGAGTGTTGAGGGTGACTTTTCTCAGAACTAAGTCCCCTATTTTGAAATGTTGAATATTGGCCCTTCAATTATAGTATCTTTCGATTCGCTGTTTTTGGGCGGCCATTCGAATGAGGGCGGCCTCCCTTTTTTCGTCTAGCAATTTGAGGCTTGTGTTCATAGCCTCGTGATTTGATTCTTCCATTGTATATCGAAGCTTGACGTTTGGTTCCCCGACTTCGACCGGGATCAGAGCTTCGGCGCCATATACTAAGGAGAACGACGTTGTCCTGTACTGGATTTTGTCGTTGTACGATATGCCCAAAGGACTTCGGGCATGATTTCTCTCCATTTCCCATTTGCGTCGTTCAACCTTTTCTTTAGGTTTTGAATGATTGTCTTGTTCGTCGATTCGGCCTGTCCATACTCACTAGGGTGATACGACGTCGATAATATCCTTTTTATTTTATGATCTTTGAGGAACTTTGTTATTTTGTTGCGACTAAATTGTTTTCCATTGTCGCACACTATCTCGGCGGGTACCCCGGATCGGCATACGATGTGATCCTAGATGAAGTCTATAACTTCTTTCTCTCTAACTTTCTCGAAAGCCTGTGCTTCAACCTATTTAGAGAAATAATCAGTCATAAATAAAATGAACTTAGCTTTACATGGGGCCAATGGCAGAGGGTCGACGATGTCCATCCCCTATTTTATGAATGTCCATGGGGATAGGACCGAATGAAGTTGTTCTCCGGGCTGGTGGATCATCGGTGCATATCTTTGACATTTATCACATTTTCGAACAAACTCGTCTTTTCCATACTATCCCAATAGTATCACGCTATGATGATTTTATGAATCAGTGATTCGGCACCGGAGTGGTTCCCACAAGTACCTTCATGGACTTCTCGTAGAACATAATCGGTGTCACATGGTTCCAAACATACTGCTAATGGTCCGTCGAACGTCCTTCTGTATAATGTTCCATCTTCAGCCAATGTGAATCAAGAAACTTTGGTTCGTAGGCCCCTCGATTCTTTAGGGTTCGATGGGAGCTTTCCGTTTTTCAAGTATTCAATATATTTATTCCTCCAATCCCAAGTTAAACTTGTAGAGTTTATCTCGGCGTGACCTTCTTCGATCATGGAACTCGAGAGCTGAACGACATTTCCCGAGCTAATTTCATCCTCCTCGACTGATGACCCCAAATTTGCGAGCGCATTGGCTTCACTATTTTGTTCTCGAGGTACGTGCTGCAAGGTCCACTCTTTAAAACGGTGCAAAGTCACCTGCAACTTGTCCAAATACCTTTGAATTATATCCTCTCGAACCTCGAAGGTTTTGTTTACTTGGTTTACTACCAGCAAAGAGTCGCACTTGGCTTCAATGACTTCTGCTCCCAAGCTTTTAGCTATTTCGAGACCTGCAATCATAGCCTCGTACTCGACCTCATTGTTAGTCAACTTAGGATTTTGATTAATTGTCTAATAGTGTTGTCCGTGGGCGGCTTCAAAACAATGCCTAGCCCGGACCCCTTCACATTCGAAGTGCCATCTGTAAAAAAGGTCCACACCCCTGATGATGTACCTGATTTTAATAAGAGTTCCTTTTCGACTTCAGGTAAGAGGGTTGGTGTGAAATCGGCCATGAAGTCTGCTAATATTTGAGACTTGATGGCCGTTCGGGGTTGATATTCGATATCGTACCCATTGAGTTCGACGAACCATTTGGCCAATCGGCCCGACAGTTTGGGCTTATGCAAAATATTACGAAGCAGATAAGTAGTTAATACACATATGATGTGACACTGAAAATACGGTTTTAGCTTCCCAGAGACGCTTATAAGTGAAAGTGCCAATTTCTCTAAGTGTGGATATCTAGTTTCTGCTTCTCCTAGGGTTCGACTTACATAATAAACAGGAAATTGCGCACCTTGCTCTTCTCAAACAAGGACACCACTTACCGCGATTTTTGAGACTGCCAAGTACAAGCAGAGTTTTTGATCTGCCTTTGGAGTATGAAGCAATGGTGGACTCGAGAGTTATCGCTTCAATTCCTCTAACGCCTGTTCGTATTCTGGGGTCTAGGCGAAATCGTTCTTCTTTTTGCGTAGAGAGAAGAATTCGTGGCTCCGATCTGACGACCTCGAGATGAATTGGCATAAAGTAGTTATCCGCCCTGTCAGCCTTTGCACGACTTTAATGCTATCCACGACGGTGATATCTTCGATAGCCTTAATTTTATCGGGGTTGATCTCGATTCCCCGATTTTACACCATGAAACCAAGGAACTTGCCCGAATTGACCCCGAAGGCACATTTCTCGGGGTTGAGCTTCATGTTGTATTTCCTTAGTATCTTGAATGTTTCCTGCAAATGAGTCAAATGGTCCTTTGCGCGCAGGGATTTAACTAGCATGTCATCAATATATACTTCCATTGACTTACCTATTTTTTCTTCGAACATTTTATTTACTAGGCGTTAGTAGGCAGTTCCTGCGTTTTTAGCCCGAAAGGCGTCACATTATAACAATATGTTCCATACTTGGTGATAAATGAAGTCTTTTCTTGGTCTTCCGGGTTCATTTGAATTTGATTGTACCCGGAATAGGCATCGAGAAAACTAAGTATCTCGTGGCTGGCCATGGCGTCGATCATGCCATCGATGTTAGGAAATGGAAAATAATCATTAGGCCATGCCTTATTTAAATCCTTATAATCTACACACATCCTAAGTTTGTTCCCCTTTTTAGGGACTACGACTACATTGGCTAATCATTCGGGATACTTTACCTCCTGAATAGACCCTATTTTGAGAAGTTTAGTTATCTCGTCCTTTATGAATGTGTGCTTTACCTCGGACTGGACCTTCTATTTTGTTTCAGCGATATGAACTTTGAGTCCAGGCTTAGTCGATGTGTTGTTATCTCCGGTGGGATCCATCTCATGTCTAAGTGGGACCAAGAAAAACAATCAATGTTATCAATAAGAAATTGAATAAGCTTTTTCTTGAGTTTGGGGGTTAACCCCGTTCCCAGGTATACCTTTTGTACGGGTAGGTACTCGATCAATATAACATTTTCCAGCTCTTCGACCATTGATTTAGTAGCGTCGGAATCTTCGGGAAAACAAAGGTTCGAGGAGTCAAAGAATCTTCCTCTTCTTCTTCCATTTCCTGCTTCTCCGATTCGGTTGAGGCTGGCGGCCGTGATTGCTATTTGGCTTCCTGTTTACCTTTGATGCTCGATGTCGATAGTGCCAATATCAGTATTACCTTATTGACCGCGAACATTTCTTTTGCATAATGCTTCTCCCCGTACACTATTTTTACACCGTCCGACGTCGGGAATTTCATCATTTGGTGGAGAGTCGAAGGGACTACCCTCATGTTGTGGATACAAGGCCTTCCGAGTAGGGCGTTGTATCTCATGTCGCCCTCGCTTACGTGGAACTTGGTATCTTGAATGCTTCCAACCACGTTCACCGGTAGGATAGTCTCTCCTTTAGTTGTCTCACTGGTTCTATTGAAGCCGTTTAGAACCCGAGCTTCGGGCACAATTTGATCTTCTAGGCCAAGCTGCTCCACGACCCTTGATCGAATGATGTTTGCCGAGCTACCTGGATCCACTAAAACACGCTTAACTTGAGCTTTATTTAATAAGATAGAAATTACCAGAGCGTCGTTGTGGAGCTGAGAAATTCCTTCTACTTCTTCGTCGTTGAATGATACGGTGCCATCTGGAACATAATCGCGGGTTTCATTTTTCCCTAGTAATTGAGACCTTAGTGCGTTTGAATATGGGTCCCTTCGGAATGTCGACCCCAACGATGATCATATGAATGACATTCTGCGGCTCCTCCTGTTCAGTTTTTTTGTTGGCGTCCCTTTCTCTGAAATGATTCTTGGCTCGATCACTTAGGAACTCTCTAAGGTGGCCCTCATTGAATAGACGATCTACCTCCTCCCTTAATTGCCTGTAATCCTCGGTCATATGGCCATGCATGCCATGATATTTACACATCAAATTGGGGTTTGTTTGGGAAAGATCGGTCAGTATGGGTCTGGGCCATCTAGTATCTTTGATTCTTCCAATTGCCGATACAATGCCTGATGCATCGATACTAAAATTATATTTCGATAATCGAGGTGCCTCTGTGGGATCGGCGTATTTATCAAAACCACTTTTGCTCATAAGTCCCTGAGCATTCTGTCCTCGGTCACTTCTTCGATTGTTCCGGGTGGAATTGCGTCCTGGACCATTGTTCCTTCGATTTGCGGTGTACGGTTGATATCGATCTTTGTTCGACCTTGTCTCCCTGTTGATGTCACTCTGATTTTTAGTTGCTGACCTATTTGGATGTACTGAACCGGAAGGAGCTCCTAGTTGGTCATCCTCGAACCTGATCTTAGATTGGTATCAATTGTGTACATCTGCCCAAGTTACAGCCGGATATTCGATCAAATTTTGCTTCAACTAACGTGATGCTATCGAATTCCGTTCATTCAACCCCTGAGTGAAAGCTTGAACAACCCAATCATCTGTGGCCAGTGGCAACTTAATGCGTTCCATTTTAAATCAGGATACGAATTCCCTCAATATTTCATTATCCCTCTGTCTTACCTTGAAAATGTCTGATTTCTTTGTTGCAATTTTTATGGCCCCGGTGTGTGCCTTTACGAAAGAATCTGCTAATATGGAAAATGAGTCGATGGAATTTGGCGGTAGGTTGTGATACCAAATCATTGCTCCCTTCGACAGGGTCTCTTCGAACTTTTTCAATAACACAGATTCGATCTCATCATCTTCCAAATCGTTACCCTTGATGGCACATGTGTAGGAGGTAACATGCTCGTTGGGATCGATGGTCCCATTATATTTAGATATGTCCAGCATACGAAACTTTTTTGGAATGGGTTTTGGAGCCGCACTTGGAGGAAACGACTTTTGTACAAACTTCTTCGAATACATCCCTTTCAAGATTGGCGGTGCCCCTGGTATCTGATCAACTCGGGAGTTGTATGTCTCCATTTTTTTTATCATTAGCTTAGATTTTCTTCTCTCCTGACTCAATTCTTTTGGTAAGATCTTCGAGGATTTTCATTATCGCAGGATCAGTCCCCGGTTCGTTACCATTCGACCTTTCCGGCACTAGCTCGGTACGATGAATGATTTCCGGATCGACCCCATTCGTAGATTTATATTGATTTTGTAATTGAGAAATAACGGCTTGCTAAGCCTGAAGCATCTCGAGTATCACTTGGAGACTGACTCCCCCGTCTCCTCTATGTCCGCATTTAAAGCAACGTGCGAATTGACATCAACTAGGTTGGTAAATAGAAAGCAGTAAATATGCGTAAAAGTAAGTATATTTCAATAGTGGTTCAAATGTGTACTTACATGTTATATTTTACTCCCTTATATAGGGAACTTCTTAATATAACGACTACTCCTTTCAGTGATTGAGCATTAATGACTAATAATGACATTATTGTAACGTTACAATGATTAGTCGTAACTGTTGCGTGAAGATTATGTAACGTTTGGCTCATTGAGTGAAGATCTTCGAATCTGCCCTTTATTCTGCATTGATTCATTGTGACTGTGTCTCTTCATCTCCTCAATTATATTGAGATTCCCGTATCTGATTACCTCGTGGGTATGTTGTTCCGTTCATCTTTGTCTCGTACCTCTTCGTAAAGTCTCATCCAGTTGTCATGTTTTCATTTCTCCACATGGATTTCTTAGTCAACATAATTAGTACACATGTGAATCCTATTTTTACCAATACAAATAGTCCCCCCCACTTACCATTTATTTATCGATTAAATATTTTGTAAGTGGATACTCATTTATGGCGGAAATATTTTATCGCCGCTTCACTCGTACCATTGCATCCGTCTCCGAACGTATACGTTGCTTGTTACTTCCATTTAATGCCCATTCCACGTGGCATTCTCGGATTCGTTCTGCAACTATTCAGTGCCTTTTAGGTCTTTTTGCGGCTGCATCAGTCACGAAGTGACAGTTTCAATTATGACTTTCACATCACTGTTTTTTTCATTTTTGACGGTCGTCTTCGAGTATAAATACCCCTTTTCTTTTCTTTTCTTTTCTTTTCTTTTCTTTTCTTTCACGAAAAACTTCTAACCTTCTTTCTTTATTTGTACATTTTTCCTTCTTGTAAACATGTCTTCTTCGAGGGCTAAGGGTTCTAGATCTTCATCAAAGAGTAAAGAACGCAATGAACCGCTTCGTGAGCCGAGAGTCGATGAGATAGTTCCTGCCGAGTATTCTTTTGCCAAGGATAGTGAGGCCATGAGTGAGCAGCTTTCTTCCATGTCATCACATGATAGTGCCAAACTTTATCCTACCCAAATAACATAGGATTTAGTGTTACTCGTACACAATGATTGTTGTTGGAAGCCTGATTTTCCTGTTGTAGTTCCTAACGATAACCAAAGAATAACCTCTTATAGGGCTGGGTATTCTTATGTTTATACGTATCCCTTCACATTAGGATTTAAGCCTCCCATCGACCCTGTTATCATTGAGTTTTGTTGATTCTTCAAAGTTTTCTTGGGACAAGTCGGTCCTCTTGTTTGGCGAGTAGTTGCGTGCCTTAGTTATTTGGACAATTTAGCTTCCGTACCCTTTACTTTTCATCATCTTATTCACCGATGTTGTTCCGCCAAGGAGTGTTTACTCTCGCGGCTAGGAGTAAAAAGGTGTTAGTTACTCCAGATGATGACAAGGATATAGGGTGATATGCCTGGTATGTTGTTGTCCCTACTGGAGGTTTAGTAGGTGAAGAAAATCTCCCCTTCCATGAGAAGTGGAACTTTGCACGTGAGTACAGTTTTGCTCACTTTCCTTTTCTTTGCTTTTGATAAACTATCAGTACCGTGACTAATTCTTTTTCTTTTGCAGCAACCATGGGAACCGTCGAGAATGTCTCTGGTTTCCGTGATTGGGTAGAAAAACTTTTGTTAATTGCTCCTTTAGAAAAACATTCGTGGAAGTACCTCTCTTCGAGGTTTGGTTGGAAGGTGAAAACCCATGGTAAGTGAGTTTTTTTTACTTCTTCCCTTTTTGAGATTTATCTAATCCCTTTCATTTGGTAGGGTTTCCTGCTCGTGGAATTTATGTTGCGGCTGTGTCCGCTTCAAAGCTGTCCCTGGCTAAGGCTCAGGAGATCATTGTTAGCTCATCCTCGTCGAAAAGTAAGGCAAGTGGGTCTAGGACCTTGGAGGATGAAGAAGAACAGGAGGAGGGTTCGCTGGTCCATAGGTCACGTAGGAGGAGGGTCGTCTCTGACGATGAATCTGCGCCCGTTGATGTTCCTCCCGTGCCTAAATCAGAACTTTCCGACCGATAAGGTTTTGGTACCATTTCTGATGAAGCCCCTCTTGCTGTTTTCTCTCCTCCTGCTTCTGCGAAACTTTCGTTTATTGCTCCCGTTGTTATTTCTGTTCCTCAGCCTACTTCGCCCGTAGCTCCTTCACCCGCCCCCACTTCCGTGCCTTCTGCTGTTGAAGTAGGGTCTTCCAGTAGGGGTGTGATGAAGCAAGTTACAATAGAGGTTCCTGCGGCGGGCAGCCTCTTGAAAAGTCGGCCCAGGCTGATGTATGGTTAAAACCCTTGATAGGCCCGGTTGAGAAGTCTAAGCTGGAAGCCACAACTCCTTGACTTAGATGGACGATATTGTGCACTCTTCCCTAAAGGTAAAACTTGATCTTCCTTCATATGTATTTATGTATATTTTTACCGTAACTGACTTATCCTTTCATGTAGATCAACCTTATAGGCACAGAGTTAATGAAGAGAATCGTTCAAGTGGAACAATCACCGAATGACTTCCATACTGAGGCAAACAATTGGAAGGAGCAGTAAGAGAGTTTACAGCTTGATATGGAGGCAATGTAGGAGGAAAAGTGTACCTTGGAGCGGCAGGTTAGAGTTATTGCAGCAGAACTTGCCATAGAGAAGGCGTCTTCGAACCAGGCAGGTAAGGACAAAAGTATCTTGGAGTCTTCCTTTGCGGAGCAGCTTTCCCGTGCCACTGAAGAGATTAGGAGTCTGAAGGCATTTTTGGATCAGAAGGAGGCATACTCTGGTGAACTTGTACAATTGCTCACCCAAACCCAAGAAGACCTCTGTAACTCTTCAGATAAAGTCCAGTTCCTGGAAAGATCCATTGCTCCTTTGCAGGCTTCCCATGATGCTGCCGTGGCTGAAAGAGATTAGCTAAGAGCTGAAGCTGAACAATGGGAGAAGGACTAAGAGGCTCTTGAGGACAAAGCAGTTGTCGATGTTAGTTAGGCTTACTTGAATGTCAGGCTTGATACATTGACGGAAATGGGCCAAGAGAATTTTGACGTGGAAGCTGAAATAGCCAAGATCAAAGAGACGATTGAAAAGTCTCGGCAGAGTCAAAACTTCTCATCACCTGAAGTTGAGGTCCCTGATGAAGTTGTTGCACAAGCCTCGCTATCTCAAGCCGCTCCTCCTGCCAGTGAAGACAACTCCCCATCTAGTGAAAGAGTTTAAGGAATTTGATCCTTTTTTTTTAATTTGGAACAATTGGTGGTTACCCCCGGTCCCATTGGGGTTAAAGTTTGATCCTTTGTAAGTCCCCAACTGATAACTTAGGGGCAACTTTTGTATAAATAAATTCGGCTTAGACTAAGTTAATACTGTAGTTTTTTGCCGTAATATATCAATATTAATATTAGCATGACTTTTGATTTCTTCGAGTTTTTGTTTCACTCTTAAGTCTTTGCATGCTTTCATTTGAGGTTTTTGGTTTACCCCTTAGTTTTGGACTTTGCATTGAAAAATGCTTAGATTTATCGTACATTTTCGTAATAGGCATGATTTATAAAAGAGGTCCCTTTTTTGATAGACACTTAATGAAGAAGACGTCTCAACTTCATAATGGTGTAAATGTACAAAAGAGATATAGCAATTTCACATGTTTTTCTTAACAATGTTTTGAATAAAGTCTTTGTATTATTTCGAACTTCTGTAACATTTTACATGTGTTTGAGTATCGTCCATAACACTTTTGTAACTATTTTTCTTACAACAGATTTGGTATAAACACGAGGATATGAACTTGTACTCGTAACTGTTTTTCTTTTGCAACATTTTTTTTTGAATTAATACAAAGGTATAACTGTTTTCATTTACAACAATTTTTTGAATAAATACAAGGGTATGAATTTTTACCTAGAACTATTTTTGTTTACAACAGTTTTTGAATAAATACAAGGGTAATGCCTTTTTATCCGTAACTGTTTTTATTTACAACAGTTTTTGAATAAGTACAAAGATATGCATTTTTACCCGTAACTAGCATTCTGCCTTTAACCTAAATATTCGTTTACATTTACGAATATGTTTTGAAGGTTTCGGAATCAGGATTTGTGCTTTTGTCTTTGGCTCTTTGATTTTGCTCATAATGCTTGACTTGTTGGAAAGATGGTTCTTCAAGCTTTGAGCTTTGACTTTTTTGATAGTCTTCTTTGCTTCTTCTTTGCCTTCCATACTATATAGTCCCCCAAGTGTTTGAGCTTTGAAAAATGAAATCTCGAGCACTTGGCTATTCCTTCCTTGTGATCCTTTTCCTGAAAAGGAAAAACATACGGGGCTCGAAGGTATATAGTTTAGATGATGCCTGCTTAACCCTTAAAAATGTCCATCAGAAAGTTGTAACCCTAGACCGGGAATTCAGTTACTTCCCCGTGTCTATGCAGGTCTAATATCATCATTTGGTGATGGGTTAGCTTTTTTCCTATCATCTAAAATGGTTAGTATAATTTTAACTGTACAAAAGTAAAATCGAACATAAAGATACCTGACCGGGGGTATTCCTTTTACTTAGAAGTAATACTTCTTCAAATGAACAACATTCCAGCTTGTTGGTAAGATTCTGCCATCCATAGTCTCTAGCTCATAAGCGCCTTTTCCAGCAATGCCACGGACTTTGTAAGGTCCTTCCCAATTTGGATTTAGTTTTCCTGCACCGTCTTCCTTTGTCGATTGGAAGACTTTTTAAGAACGAAGTCCCCAATTTTAAAATATCTGAGGTGAGATTTTCTGTTGTAATATCGCTCTATTATCTATTTTTGGGCTGCCGTACGTATTAATGCAGCTTCTCTCCTTTGCTCGAGCAAATCCATATTTGTTCTCAACTCGTCGTTGTTTGTTTCTTCCGTTGATGTTGTGAATCTCGTGCTTGGTTCGCCGATTTCCACCGGTATTAAAGCTTCTGAACCATAAACAAGCGCAAATGGAGTTTCTCCCATGGCTGTTTTGCAGTAGTTCTATAAGCCCATAATACTGCCGGTAGCTCATCAGGCCAGTTTCCCTTGTCTTTTTCCAACCGTTTCTTTAAGTTGTTGACAATGATTTTGTTTGTTGACTCGGCTTGCCCATTATCCACGGGGTGATATGGTGATGAAGTTATTGGTTTGATTTGCCATCTTTCGAAGAATTCTCTGATATGTGAGCCTATGAATTGCGGGCCATTGTCAGATACGATCTCCTTTGGTATTCCAAAGCGGCATATTATGTGTCGCCATATAAAGCTTTTCACTTCTTTTTCTCGCACATGTTTAAAAGTTTCTTCCTCCACCTATTTTGTGAAATAATCTGTTAACACGAGTAAGAACCGTACCTTTCCTTTAACTGGGGGAAGAGGTCCCACTATATCCATGCCCCATTTCATGAATGACCACGGTGACACCACTGGGTGGAGTAATTCTTCTGGTCGATGCATATTGTTAGCATATCGTTGGCATTTGTTGCATTTAGCTACGAAATTCTCAGCGTCCTCTTCCATTTTAGGCCAATAATTCCCTACTCTAATTAGGGGTTTGACTAAGGATCTCGCTCCTGCGTGGTTTGCGCAGTGTCCCTCGTGTACTTCCTTCATCACGTACTCCGTTTGATTGGGTCCAAGGCACTTTGCTAGGGGACCTCCAAACATTTTGCGGTATAAAGTATCACGAACTAGGAAGTATCGTGCAGCTTTCCGGCGAAGTGCTTGAGCTGCTTTTTTATCTTCAGGTACGGTACCATTATGCAAAAAATTTACAATTTCGTTTCTCCAATCCCAGGTTAAATTGTTAAATGTTACCTCATTTTTGTCCTGGTTGATTGCTGAATGAAATAAGTGTATCACAATTACATTGTCTTTATTCGTTACGTCGGTAATTGCTGCGAGGTTAGCCAATGCATCTGCTTCTGCATTTTCCTCCCTGGGTATTTGCATAACCTTCCATGACTAGAATTGTCTTACTAGGTCTCGTTCCTTTTCCAGATATTGTTGCATCCGAGCCTCTCTAGCGGTATAAGTCCCCTGCATCTGGTTTACCACTAGTTGAGAGTCACTTTTGATCACGACCTGCTCAATTGAGAGTTCTCGTTCTAGTTCAAGCCCTGCAATGACAACTTCATACTCTGCTTAATTGTTAGTTATGGGATAACATTTAATAGCTTGTCTTATCTTCTCACCCGTAGGTGATATTAGAACGATTCCCAAACCGACTCCTTTTATATTAGAAGAGCCGTCAGTAAATAGGGTCCATATTCATGGATTAGCCCCGTTGAAGATTTGTAATTCTTTTTCGACTTCAAGGATTATGCTAGTATTAAAATCAACGACGAAATCAATTTGAGACTTTATTGCAGTCCTAGGCTGATATATTATGTCATGTTCGCTTAATTCTATTACCCACTTAGCTAATCTCCCTGATAACTCTTGTTTATGCAAAATATTTCTCAGTGGATATGAGGTTACAACAGTAATTGGGTGACATTGAAAGTACAATCTTAACTTTCTAGCTTCCATGATTAGAGCTAAAGCTAATTTTTCTAGATGAGGATATCTAGTTTCAACATCTAATAAAGGCTTGCTTACATAATAAATTGGAGATTGTTTACCTTTGTCTTATCTTACCAATACTGCACTTACAGCAATTTTTGCAATGACAAGATAGACATACAACCTTTCCCCCTCTTTTGGTTTAGACATCAGCGATGGTTTTGATAGATAGGCCTTAAGATCTTTGAGAACCTGCTGGCATTCTTAAGTCCATTCGAATTGATTCTGCTTTTTTAGGACTGGAAAGAATTTAAAACTCTTCTCCGAAGACCTGGAGATGAATCTTCCTAAGGCTGCAATTCTTCCTGTTTGTCTTTGAATTTCTTTTTTGCTCGTAAGTATATTAGGTATTTCATCAATAACTTTAATTTGAGCAAGATTTACTTCTATACCTCTATTTGATACAAGGAAGCCCAAAAACTTACCTGATTCAACGCCAAAGGCGCATTTTTCTGGATTTAATTTCATGTTATACCTGCGCAAGATTTCGAAAGTGATTGAAAGATGCTGGAAATGATCTTTCGCTTGTGTTGATTTCACCAACATGTCATCAATGTATACTTCCATTGTTTTCCCCAGATGTTCCTGGAACATCTTGGTCACTAGCCTTTGATACGTGGCTCCAACATTTTTCAGGTCAAAAGACATGACTTTGTAACAATAAGTCCCCCTCTTCATCGATCACTTGGTTCTTGAATGGTCCTTGCTTTATTTTCTTTTGCTTGACGGGCACGAATGGTGGATCTTCATTTAATTTATGAGTCATCACCTTCTGGAGGTATACATGTCACATCTGAATGGGACCAAGCGAAACAATCTGCATTAGCTTTTAAATATTTAATTAACTCACCTCTTTTCGCGGGGCTTAACCTCGTGCCTATATGAACTTTTTTTTCAGGCTCCTGTTCGAACAATGGGATAGCTTCGAGCTCCTTAGTAGTTGTTTTGATATGCTCGTCTTTTTTAGGATCCTAAATGACATCGGGTCTGGAATCCATGTCCGTATGTTTTGATGTTGCCTCTGTGGTGATTTGGTTCACCTTTTCGTGGCTATCTTCTTCCGTAACTGTTTGGGTGATTTCCTCGTCTTTTGATTCTTCCTCTACCTCTTTTTTGTTAGAGTGTACTACTGAGTTTATATTCCTTGAGGTCTGCTAATCGCCTCGAATTTGTTGAATTCCCCATTTGGAAGGGAATTTAACTACCTGATGTAAAATAGATGGTATTGCTTCCATATCATGGATCCATGGTCTCCCCATGATTACATTGTAAGCCATATCAGTATCAATGACTTGGAATTTTGTATTTTTGATTACTCCTTCCGCATAGGTACTAAGCTCATTTTTTCCTTTTGTGATGACCATAGAGTTGTCAAACCCAGATAAGGCTCGTGCTTTTGGGATTACTCGATCCTCCATTAGCATTTCTTCCACAACTCTCAACAAAATGATATTGACTGAGCTACCTAGATCAATCAACACTCTTTTTACGTTAGTGTCATGTATAACCAGTGCGTTGTTATGAAGAAGCATCAGTCCATTGACATATGTGTTGCCGAATGATATATTATCTGCTTCCATGGCTTCACGAATCCACTTTCCGTGTGTAATTGTGAATTTGGTTGTTCTTTTGCAAACTAGTTCGCTCACCTCTTCTCCTCCGTGTATCACATTTACTGTTCTCTTCGGAGATGGTGGCTTTGGGGGCTCTTGCATGTTCTTCATATATGTCTGTTTACCTTTTTCACTAAACAGCTCTGCTAGATAGCCCTATTTTAAAAATGGTTCCACCTCATCTTGGAATAACCTGCATTCTGATGTTCTATGTCCATGATCGTTATGGAATTCGCACCAGAAGTCTGGATTCCTTCTATTTGGATTCGATCACATTTCTTTGGGCCATATAACTTTATCACCCATATTTCTCAATACTGTAATTAATTCTGAAGTACTTACATTGAAATTGTAGTCTCTTGCATTACCTCTATTTCGTTCATCTCGATCCTTTCTGGATCTTGATGAGGATGAGCTCATATCTCTATTTGATGGTTTATATTCTGATCGTGTGTTTTCAAACTTGGAATGAGTTTCTCGTCCCGAAGGTCCCATATATGGATCGTATATGTTTTTACCTGTTCTCCTTTCTGGTTCAGAGCGTCTAGAACTGGTTCGATCTTCAGCCCTTGATTGAGCAATGGTGTCTTCTTCTATTCGTAACTTGGTGATGTACCTGTTATAGACATCGTTCCATGTCGTGGCTGGAAATTCTCTCAAGCTTTCCTTGAGTCTTCTCGTGGCTTTTGAGCTTCTATCATTTAAATTGCTTGCAAATGCCATTGCTGCCCAATTGTCAATACCCTTGGTAGCAGCATTCTTTCTCGTTGAAACCTGTCTACAAACTCACGGAGCAACTTCGCATATCCTTTTTGTATTTTGAATATGTCTTTCATTATTTTTTCGAATTTTTGTGCACCGGAATGTGCTTTTATAAAAGAATCTGCAAGCTGAGCAAAATAGTCAATAGAATTTTCAGGTAGAAGAGAATACAATGTTAGTGCTCTTTTGGTGAGTGTCTCTCCGAACTTCTTGACCAGTACTGATTCAATTTCTTGTTTAGTCAGATCGTTGCCTTTTACTCCTGTATTAAAAGCAGTTACATGATCACGTGGATCGGTTGTCCCATCGTACTTGGGAATATCGGGCATTTTGAATTTCTTGGGAATAGGCAAGGGTGCAACACTTGGCTTCCAAGGTTGTTGAGAATATCTATCAACGTCAATGCCCTTGATGACAGGTGGTACTCCAGGAATTTGTTCGATTAGATCGTTTTGTTCCTTCACCTGTTTCTGCAAGGTTAGTAATAAAGATTGTAATTCTAAATTATTGGACATACCTGGTCTTGTTTCGAGAGACTCATTCGGTGTGCCTCTACTTCCTGAGTTCGCTAATCCGGATTGTGGATTTTCCACAGGTGCGGTGTTGTTAGGAGGAAGTGTAGGTGATACAACTGATAGCCCCCTCATGAAATCCTGTAAGGCTTCATTGACATAGTCCCCAATCATTTGTTTTACAGGGTCTTGTTCTCCTGTTTGTTCATTTCCATTGCGATCATTATTTTGAGTCATAGAGCTCTCTGGGGATTGTTCCCTTGAGCCTCGTGGGGATCCTGAGGGTGATGGAACTGGAGTTCCAATTCTCTGTTAGATGTTGTCATTGGCGCTCGACATAATTCACAGAATGTTGTTTGAGAAAAAAATAGAGATTACAGGTTCCGAACCAATTTGTTTAACCAAAGAATTAGATTCTTTGCCAAAGCAATTTTAAGAAGAACTCGGGTTTCTGTAATCAAGATAATATGCAAATAATTGTAAATAGAAAGCAGTAAAGATGCGTAAAAGTAAGTATATTTCAATAGTGGTTCGAACGTGTCCTTACATGTTATATTTTTCTCCCTTATATAGGGAATTTCTTAATACAACGGTTATTATTTTAAGTGATTGAGCATTAATGACTAATAATGACATTAATGTAACGTTACAATGATTAGTCGTAACTGTTGCGTGAAGATTATGTAACGTTTGGATCATTGTCCCGTTCCTCTTTGTCTCGTACCTCTTCGTAAAGTCTCGTCCAGTTGTCATATTTTCATTGCTCCACATGGATTGCTTAGTCATCATAATTAGTACACGTGTGAAGCCTATTTTTACCAATACAGTTTTCCCCGTGAAATCCGAGGTCATTGTCACCGTGTGTGGGTGTGTTTTGTGAGTTTGGCATGTTTTAATCTGAAAGCAAAGATACTTGACAAGAACAAGTGTAAAATAGTGTGTATTATCAGAATCAGCACTGAACAATCACTATTATCCTTAGCCCCACGGTGGGCGCCAAACTGTTTACCCTCAAATTTGGCTAACAATTAAATTTATATTGTGGTTTTAAGGATATGTGATTTAATCCAAAATCAATTGATAAACAAATAATTAAACGGATGAATTAGACCATACAATAAATCAAACAAGTGTGTAAGTAATGCCTCAACCTCGATTTGAGACACTCTCGAGGTAGAATAGTACAACAACAACAAACCCAGTTTGATCCCAACATGCGGGGTCTGGGGAGGGTAGTCTGTACGCAGACCTTACCCCTACCTAATGCAGGTAGAGAGACTGTTTCCAATAAACCCTTCGAGGTAGAATAGTAAGAACAATAAATGATAGAACAATTCTGATGGACCGTAAGTGAAATAGCAAGAGAGTAATGAGTGTATGTATTTTTATCAGTCAATAATAACAACAACAACAACAACAACGACCCAGTATAATTCCACTAGTGGGGTCTGGGGAGGGTAGTGTGTACGCAGACCTTACCCCTACCATAGGGTAGAGAGGCTAGACCCTCGACATCCTTCCCTCCAAGAACTCCTCACCTTGCTCTTGGGATGACTCAAACTTACAACCTCTTGATTCGAATAATGATGATTACAAATGTATTTTTATCAGTGAATAATGATGATTACAAATGAATGAGATTCCTCTTTATATAGTAGATGATTCCTAAATAAGGTACACTTTTAATTATAGTAGGAAATCATATTAATAATTGATTAACCGCCGTAGATCGATCCATTCCGAGATTCACGCCACGATCCTCGACCTGTCGCGGATATCTCGCCCTTTCCGTTATTAAGCTATACCAACATCACTTCGGGGTCTCCCTCATTCTGGCCTCGATTATTGATGTCGACCTCGGTCTTGAAAGAGGCTTCGATTTCGGACTCGACATCCTAACTCTTTGACGTGATATTCTTATCTCGATCAAAGAACGAAATCGAATAGCCCCAATTTCTACCGTATACACATTTGCTTTTGCTTGCTAGTTTAATAAGGTTGGACTACGCACTTCAACAGAGGCATTTATGACTGCGCACGAGGATGCGTCATATACTTTGTCCAAGTACACCTCTAAATAATGAGGAAGTTGAGGTTTCTTTTCTCCTATACTGCGATATGGTTTTTTTTTCTTCTTATTATTACATGCTATAGGGGAGGAAAGTCATCTGATTCTGATTTTTCATATGAAAGTAGTGTTAGGAGACCCGGAATTTCTATTTGCGTGTGCATATGGGTTAGGTTTTGTGAATGGGTAATGGAGGAAGCACATTTTGAATTACGCCTCTTCATCTCACCCTTTTATTGTTTATAAATTTTAGAGGCTTTATAGCCTGTTTGACCAAGCTTTTTTTGGGACCAAAAGTGCTTTTTTGCTTTTGGCCAAAAAGTGAGGTGTTTGGCCAAGTTTTTGGAAGGAAAAAAGTGCTTTTGAGGAGAAACAGAAAAAAGTAGCTTCTCTCAAAAGCACTTTTGAGAAAAATACACTTAGAAACAGTTTTTAAAAGCTTGGCCAAACACTAATTACTACTTAAAAATATTTTTCAAATTAATTAGCCAAACACAAATTACTTCTCACCAAAAACACTCTTTTAAAAAGTACTTTTGAGAAAAATACTTCTCAAAATAAGCTGGTTTTAGAAGCTTGGCCAAACGGGCTATTAGCCTCATTTTTATCCCCCTCTTTTCTATATTGTTGCATTATTTTCAAATAAACATTAAGTGTCAAGTGTGATAACCATTAAGTGTCAAGTGTGATTTGCTCCGTCTGTTGAGTTACCCTCTTTTCAAGTTCTGTAATTTTGATTGCCAGTATTATAGAATAGTTATTGCGTTCTATCTTAGGAGGAATTAATCCAAAACCTTGAACTACCGTGAGAGATTAAATTCTTTAAGAACACACTGTGAATTCAGTGGGCTCAGATTTAATTTTGTTCTTCCTATGCATATCTGTTTCTCTTTTACTTTACAAATTTTTCTGGTTTCAAACACAGATTACCAACAATTTTAAGGAACTTAACCGACTTATTGTTGAGATTTTTTTTTTGGGTTTGCGTGGTACTCTCGTATGGGAAAGATGGGGGAAAATGTAGTACAGTATAAGCGAAATGGAAGAATTCTTGGTTCTCAAATTTTCTCACCAGTCCACCAGTATGCCTTTAATGTACAAAGACAATGTGTTCAAACGATTTGCAAGAAATCTTTTAATGGCCAAAGACAATGTGTTCAAACGATTTGCAAGAAATCTTCGAACAGTCGTTACCAATTACAAATGTTTTCATAGGCTTACATATTTGGAACAATGGATTGATTTCGTTCATCCATGGCTGACTATGAGTTATCAGTAAAGTGGATCAATATATGCAGTACATTCAAAAGAAAGGCAACTTAAATGAAATATTGGACCTTGAACGTGGCATCAAATTTTGAATTGACTGGTTGGAGATAATCCAGTACCATTTGAATGCAGTTCCAGCGATATTTTCATTTAATTCAGGCGTCAGATAGTTGTTGTTCATACGATTTGCATCGTTTCGCAAATCTAAAAAAGAAATTGTAAGAGGAGCATTTCTCACAGTACATGAATCGGGTCTTTGTGGGACTAACTTCATGTCTTCGTCAGAAAGTGATAATTATGCCGGGTTATGCTTTCTTTTCTTTACTCATAATTTTAATTTTAATTTTCCATCCTGTGTGATTCACGAAATCAGTTTCTAAAAATGTTAGGATAGATAATTATTTTATGATGATCTCAAAATATATTCTATTTGCGTACCATAAAATGTAGTAGTTGGTATATAACTTTGGTAGCATGCTTTGAATATGTGAAAAATTAGTATTCAAAGTTGTAAGATATGGATAAGGCTTACATTAATACCTGATATTTTTTTTTTGAGATCATGAAGATGTATGTATATAAGTTTGGATCAATAAAGATATACATATGTTGGTTTAGTAAGAATAACATATCAAACTGTTGAAATAGTTTACAATGATTTAGTTGGAAAACCATTTGAAAAGAAAAATTAAAATACTTGTGATTTTTTACCCCTATTTTGGAGACTAAAATCCTTGTGATTTTTCTCTCTCTCGTTATGGAGACTAAAATCTTCGTGATTTTCTACTCCTGCGTCGAGATTAAAATCTGCGTTGAGATTAAGTCTTTGTCACTTTCTACTCATTTGTCGGAAATTAAAGTCTAAATGACTCTCTAGTCGTTTGGAGATAAAAAATCTTTGTAATTTTCTACTTTAATTTATAACACGATTTGAAGATTAAAAACTTCACCGGTTATTAAATTTGAATATGTTACTCGGTTTGAAGATTAAAAACTTCACTGTTTATTAGATCTGGTTGTATTAGATATTACTCGGTTTGAAGATTAAAAACTTCACAGAATATTAATTATGGTTGTGTCATGACACAAACAATAGTTCTTGTGGTTGGCTCAACAACGTAATATGAGAATCAAATATGAATCTCTTTTTGAAGAAATATGTTTGGAATATAAAATTATTCACCAAACAACCGCCCCTTAGTCACCGCAATCTAATGGAATTGCGGAAAGAAAGAATAGAACGTCAAAGGAGATAATGAATGCCTAGTTGATAAGTTCTGGTTTACCCAAAACTTGTAGGGGAAAGCTATACTTACAGCTGACCGAATACTCATTCGCGTTCCCCATAGCAAGACACGCAATCCATTCCGTATGGAAAATGAAAGGAAGAAAATATTTCCAAGTGTGTGGGGGTATTTGGGTAAGTACAAGTTCTTAACCCAAAAGATTCAAAATCGGATCCAAAACCGTTGATTCCGTTTTTATAGGATATGCAACAAATAATAAGGCATACCGGTCATAAATTAGAAAATTCCGACATTCATATTAATACGGTAATCGAATTAGATAATGCTAACTTCTTTGAGAATATTTATCCGTATAAAAAGGAATGTGAGTCGTCTAGTGAAATATTTAAGTGAACTCGGGAAGAAGAAAATGAAAGTACGTGCAATTAGAAAAATCCAAGACATAGTAAACGTCAAAGGATAACTACTTCCGTTGAACTGTATTTTCTGACATTCTTATTGAAAAATGAGCCTCAAACGTTTAAAGAAACATTGTCTTCCTCGGAAGCACAATATTGGAAAGAGGCAGTCAATAGTGAGATAGAATCCATATTAAGTAACCATACTTGGGAATTGGTTGATCTTCCTCCGGGAAATAAACCTTTGCGTTCTAAGTGGATTTTCAAAAGGGAAATGAAAGCTGGTGGTACTATTGACAAATATAACGTAAGATTAATTGTCAGATGATTTAGACAATGAGAAGGTCTTGGTTATTTTGACACATACTCATCGGTAACGAGGATTACATCTACTCGGGTGTTAATAGCGTTAGCCGCCATGTATGGCCTTAAAATCCATCAGATGGACGTAGAGACAACCTTCTTAAATGGAGATTTGGAGGAAGAAATTTATATGGAACAACCCGAAGGGTTCGTGGTTCCTGAAAAAGAAATGAAGGTGTGTCGACTTGTTAAGTTACTTTACGGACTAAAACAAGCACACAAACAATGACATGCGAGATTTGACCAAATAATATTGTCAAATGATTTCAAAATTAATGAGTGTAAACAAATGTGTTCACGTTGAGAATACTTCAAATCATATTGTCATTATTTAATTATATGTGGATGATATGTTGATGAAATATTTAAAATGTGGCGGCTTTAAGATTATACATGACAAAAGTCAAACGTAATGTCTAAATGATATAATTTTTGAACCCCACCAATCCTTAGTGGATATTGATATGATAGTCGGTGAATTCATTAGTTGCTCCGTCTTAGTGATGACTAGTGATGAAACTACAAATTCGAAAGTTGTTTACGTGCCTTTCCAGAAATGAATTTTTCTTTCTTGAACATTTATAATGTTCAGCTCTTTTATGAAAGGGTGTCACCTGAAAGGCTATGACTTTTTATGAAAAGCGTGTTTGTATGTTTTGTATAAACATGACCGTTCATGAAGTTTTAATATGTTGGTCTATAATGAGGCGAACCATCCGATGAACATGACCAAAATCCATTTCAAGTTGGATTTGTTTCATGAATGAAGGTGGTATAATTTGCATATCATATAGACGTATGAATAAATAGCATACAAATGCTTGAAAATGGCGGAGTGATTGCGAAATGTGTTATATATTAGAAGGTGGTGGCCATAACTGATGCCAATCATTCTTGCTATTTTTATAATATATCATTGCTACATTAAGTGTAGTCAATAATCTGATATGCAAGAGAATGTCAAGACGTATTAGTCTACAACATAATGAAGTTCACATTGAATTGTCGGGACAATAAATGAGTTTTGGGATGTTTAAAATATATCCATGACTATGCATTGCACTATAATAACTATCATGCTGGTATTGAAGGGTATATTGATGCAAATTGAATCACCGGATAAACCTAAACTAAATTCACAAGTGGATATATTTTTACAATCAGTGGATAAGCAGTGTCTTGGAAATCGTCCAAACAAACGTGCATTGCCGCTCTACAATGAAGGCTGAGTTTATAGCCTTAGACAAGGCCGGTGAAGAAGCTGAATGGCTCCAGAATTTCTTGAAGAAATTCCATCTTAGCACAAAATATTGGCACCTATATGCATACATTGCAATGGTCAAGCGGAAATAGGAAGGGTCGGAGCATTATGACAACGGAAAATCTTATCATATACGACGAAGACATAAAATCGTTACGCAACTACTCTTTAGGGGAATTATCATAATTGACTATGTAAAGTCAAGCGATAATGTGTCGGATCCACTTAGAGAGATAGTTGAAAGATCATCGAGGGAAATGAGACAATGGCTGAGTACAAGTCACTGTGGCGGTAACTCTACCTAGAAGACTGGAGATCCCAAGATCTAGGTTCAAGGAGATCAAACAAAGTCATTTGTGATATTTCAATATTGTCAAATAAAATTTTGGTCCATTCTCGTGATGACACAATGTTCAGTACCAAGGATAAAGCATTAAGATTTTTTAATGGTTTCTAAGTTTGATACAGGGTATATCAAATCGTGTATCTACGGGATAACACGTTTAGAAATCACCAATGTGAATGTGAAGTGTTAGTCGCTTCAAGGAGAATTCTATAAGGCCAATTCTCTATGCACTTATGAAATCAGGTGGTGTTCATGGCTGAAACGAACACAACAATGAGAACCAAAGACGGTTAAGGGTTGATTGTGTGACTACCAAAACAACTTGACGGTTCAAAGATATCAAATCTACTGGTTGACCGAGTATATCAGACATATGTTCACGACGGAAAATTCAAAGAAAAACCTACTTATCCAGATGCAATTAATCCTTACTTGCGAATGACACAAGTTTATTTTCATGTGTTTTTAAACATATTGCCATTCCCCATTCATGTGTGAGATTGTTAGGTTTCGTGAATGGTTGTGAATGAGAAATGGAAGAGGCACCTTTTGAATTGCACCTCTTCATCTCACCCTTTCTTTGCATAAGTGTCGTGTGATTTGCTCCGTCTTATTGCGTACGCTGAAACACTGGGGTTTGAGGTACCACTACACCAGTGTGGATAATCTGTTTTATCCTGGGAGGAAATTGTCCTAAACCTCGGGTACTAGGAGGGGATTAAGTTCCTTAAAGACCCACTGTTAATTTTAGTGGGCTCGGATTTAATTTTGTTCTTCCTATGCATTTCTGTTTCTCTTTTACTTTACAAAATTTTCTGGTTTCGAACACATTACCAACAATATGTTGGGCAGCAGGTGGGTGGCAGTGGTGGCTTTGTGCTTACAGTCTTTACCAATATAATAGAATCTCCACTCGGCCTCAAAAACCCCACAATCAAAGCTTAAGTACAGCAAAAGTTAAGCTTATGCAGTTTGGAAGCACATAACAAAAATATATGTAGTTCTCCGCAACTGGTGACTTTACACTGGTGCACGTCCTCTTCAACCGAGCTCTAATCACGTTACTTCCCCCACTATTACACATTAATTGCAGTAATATACAGTCTTTTATTTTTGTGGGAAGTAAAATTCTAGTTCCTTGCAATATAGAAAGCAGCCAGCTACACGTCTGCAATCAAAGAATCAGCACACACACATTTCCAGGTTAAAGTTCGCTTCAAATTCTCTAGGAAGCTCTGCACTGGAGTAGGACTTCTTCATCTGAGAAAGGATAATATTAATTAAGACTTTTGCCAGATAAGCTACTCCAGTGAGAAACTAAAATAAGGATGCTAGGCATGTGGTTAAACGCCAAAGGAAATATTCTCCCGGGTCCAAAATAAGTGATTTTTTGGTTGTTTTTACACATTTTAAGAAATTCACCTTTTAACATTAATTAGCAATGAAATTGATCATATTAACCTTTAATATCTCACATAAACATTCCTAACACCTACTCCAACACTATTTACTCCAAGGGCAATCTAGGAAGAAAAATAATTAATTAATTCTTGAAATCTGGAAAAATCACTTATTTTGGACCAAAAAAAAAGACCAAAAAATCACTTATTTTGGATCAGAGGGAGCACACATGTATAAGATGTAACGACAGAAATGAGCCAGAACGGAAAAATGTCTCTCTAGATACAGCTGCAAAAACACAAACGTTTTATCATTATTCTTGCTTCTGACAAGTTAAAAAAAATGTCCCTTGAAAAGTGCGTGCTAATCAATAGCAGTATATTTTGTGGTGGTGGTGGGGGATGTGATCATCTAAGTTGCCGCGGACTCTTCGATTTTGGTGTCGTCCCCGTCCGGATACGAGACGGATATTGATACCGGGACGGGATACGTCCCGGATACGGTCAACCGACTTCGGACACTTTGACCGGAGTCCATCGGCAAATTTTGGAAAAAAATTAAGATTTTGATTTCTCAAAATAAAAAATAAAACAGATTTAGAACAATGAAAGAATAATGTCCATCTTGAAGAATGAAAGATTGTATTGTACAATATTCATGTAAGTTTTTCACATAATATCTCTCAAAATTTACAATATTTTTATAGCTCTATTTTGTATTAGCCGAATCTCCGCACCCGTATCCATATCCCGATCCGTACCCCCAAATCTTAAAATTTAGATTTTGCCGAATCCGATACTCGGATCCGTCCCCGTATTGGATACCCGCACCCGAGTCCGAGCAACTTAGGTGATCATTTAGGGGTTGTTTGTACATAGACTAAATTATCTCAGGATTATCCTGGAATTGTAATCCCTGGACTAAATTATCCCACATGGGAGGTGGGATAAAATAATCCCTAAGTTTGATGGGATAAAGCGGGATAAGATGGGATATCCTGGATTAAGTCTGGGATTAATTTATACTGTGTTTGGTTGATAAATTTATACCGCCAACCAAACACGGTATAAATTTAATCACAGATCCTATCCCACCTTATCCCTCGTACCAAACAACCCCTTAATGCATGGGAGCTGATTTATAGTGTCTGCACAGTTATGAGAGGCAGCGAGTATACTGTTACTTTTGAAGGGTTTGTGCAATCACAATGAAATAACACTTTATTTTTGTTTCTAAAAAGTGGAAGAAAATGTTTGCCCAAAACTCTATGCTCGCTTGGTAGCTGTATCTTTACATAGACAAATTATTTAAATTCATTGGGAGCAGACTGAAAGTGTAACAGCACAGCATGACAAGAAGAACAATAAAGTCTTATTTCATGAGGTTTCTGCAATCAGAATGAATAGTAGTACCTCTAGCCAAATGCGTAGGGATCATCAGCGTATGGATTCAGAGATCCTTCCGAGAATAAATCACCTATGTTTGCAGGTTTTGGATGACCTCCCCCTTTAATGCTCTGCAAAAAATTATACGAATAACAGAACAAGCTGAGTATATTATAAATGGAGATTTGTCTGTCTCTTGTTACTCTTTTAGCTAGTTAAGCTCTTGAAGCACCACTAAGGACACGTGCCCCTTTCTTAGGTCAAACCACAAAGGACCATTAATGGAAAGTGAAGACAAACAAGTCAAATAATGATTCATATCCTGATGACCTCTCTCTGAGTCTTGACTTTTGGTGTCTCTTTATGATAGTGCTTTAATGGATTCTTTAAATATAAAGGTTAGTCATCTCAGCATTGACTTGACAACAGGGTAGTAACTTTGATATATTGGAATCTGGTAGGGGTGGCAAACGGGCGGGGCGGGGCGGATATAGGAGGGGTCGAAAACGGATAAATAGTCCGACCCGTCCCATTAATATGGATAAAAAACAGGTTAATCGGCGGATAATATGGTTCTTATCCATATTTGACCCGTTTTTAAAAATTTCATTATCCAACCCATTTTTTGATGGATAATATGGGGTGGTTAACTGATTTCTTTTAATCATTTTGTCCCCACTAGAATCTGGTAACAATGGCAGGTGAACACAAAGCAGGTCAATGAAATGAGTCATACCCTGATAACCTCTCTGGGAGTCTTCACTTTTGGTGTCCTTTTCTTCTTGTTCTTTGATGGATCCTTTCATAATACAGTAATATAAAGGTTAGGCTCGTCATATACATTGGAGGACCCGAAGTCTAGTAACTTGACAGATTGAATCTGGTAACAATGGCCAGCAATGCTGCTAAGGATTCAATTTTACGTACATCAAACATGACTGTGCTTTTCGTTTTTCTTCGTTTTGTGATTGTTCTGCCGTTTGTGGTTTCAACTTCATATTCATGATGGGTCACCTGGAATTTACAAAGAGATCAAGAAAATTAAGTGAGATAGGACACAAAGATCAATTTAGGTGTCTATGATGATCAACTGAAAAGGCTAAATGCAGAAATAACAATGCAGATCTTAAGAAGGTATGTTCACCAAAGGGAATGAAATCAGAGCGTAAGCAAGATGCTGAAAATCAATTATCTAATGTAAAAATAATCCGTAATAAATCTGAGTTGCGTGCACTGTGAGAAGGCATCAGCTAACTCATTCAGCAGCACTAAGTGCCACTTGTTCTCAAATCTAATTTTGCAGAAAGCTAACTAAGCTGAACGTTTGAATTACAGATAATTGCAGTTAGCCACTTACCTTCCTACTATGTTTGGGCATGCTAATAACACTTCCTGTATTCACCTTCTCCACTTTCCTCAACAAATTTGATACAGGTGTTTGACCTCCTTCCAGATAATGTGCATCCTACCAAACCATTGAGATATAAGCTAAGATCAGCAAAGTAGACTGAAATATTGAAAGACAACCAGAATAATTTTTTGTTCGCATGTTTACCACATCCTTAGCTTCAGCTCTCACCGGTGCAAGCTGGTCCCTTTTGCAACTATCAGATTGGTTTCGTTTGGTCAATGACCCAGAGTGCTTCTGCAGATTTCACAAATGTTCAGCACTAATAGTTGAAGTTAGATTTATTTACCAAGTTGGCTGTATTTAACGTGTTCAAAATCCCCACAACTAAGCAATCAAATTAACCCTTCCACATCTCTTTCAGTTTCAGATCAGAAATATATAGCAAGTTGAGAAAATCTCTATCATAGGTCAAGTTTTGGAGTCGTTATTTGTTCTCATGTAGGAGCCAGTCATATCCAAGAGATCTCAGGTAGACGAATAAAACTTGTAGTTAAAATTTCAGTGGCCAGCATGATACAGATTAGAAGATACAAGTTGAACCATTATAACACAAATATACTTCCGTAGTTGTAGTGTTACCTAATAAGGAAGAGAACATAATCTATTTGTATATAAATTAAAAACTGACAATCAGCAGATTTATATGCTAGTTTTTCAACTGCAATAACTTCCTACAGCTATGGGTTAATTACTGACAATTTGACAGTTCATTAATTACAGTACGGTATGCTTTGATAATCAAATTTAAATCCTCAGGAAGTTCTATTAAATCAGATATGATCTACTAAACAATGCAATGATTGTTGAGTGCTGACAGCAACTGGGTAAAAGATGGCCAATGTTTAATCCAAAAAACAGAGAGCAAATATTTCTAAAAACACTCAAACACAACCTTCTAACCACAGAGGATAGGAATCTTTTTTCCCTCTTGTGGCGGGGGGGGGGGGGGGGGGGGGGTTTTGTAT
>ML244797.1:14607-40060 GCA_005239495.1 Nicotiana undulata | reverse complement strand
TCGGGGGGGGGGGGGGGGGGGGGGGGGGGGGGCGCTTCTATGCATCTATCTGAAGAATAAAGAGTCAAACCTTCTTTGAAGTCACTTCTTCCTCTTCCGGATTATTTCCCATTACTTTCCATTGCAACTGCAACAGAGCCCTTTGTTTCTCCTCCTGAGATAAGACACAAGTACAATAAGACAAAAAATCACTGTGAGTAGAAACTCATTTTAAACATACTTTAGACTTCAGCATATCCAGCTCCTCCTGCAGCCTTCTGCATTCATCCTCAAGCTCAAGTCTCAGAGCTCTTAACTGCGCTTCATGCTCATTCCTCATTGAACTTGTTTTCTGAGAGAAATATCACACATCAGCGACTAAGACAATATACATGCAGAATAATGAGCTAAGACACAAAACAAAGCTGAAGAAAGTTTACTTCTCTCAGTTCATTTTCATACTGAAGTCGGACACGTTTTATCTCTTCATTGTGACTGGAAACAAGGCTCATTTCCTTCTTGCTGTGCTCTTGCTGAATATGACACACCTGCGGCAAAATGCTTCAGCTATAGGCTAAATGAAGTCTGTTTTCAACATATTCATACACTTCTGTCTTTGAAGCCCAAGAAGTGCTGGGTGTCTTATCTGAATTACATAGTAAAGCAAGCAGAAGGTTTATGTTTCTTTGGCAGCATACTTAGCCTAACTGCCTCCGGATACATGGTGGCAAAATAGATCTGACAAAAGGGATAAGTGTAATAATCTTTTAATATTAGACGATCAAACTACTAAAACTGATTATAAGTTAATAATAGCCAACATGTTTTTATAGATATTTACAGTCTAGCATAAGAAAAGGTTATTAGGAAATTAAGTAGAGTCGAAGTTTGGCAAAATGCCGCCTTGAAGGTAGCTTCTACATAAGCGTGAAAATCACATTTGAGTTGCACACTCGCAATCTTGATTCCAGTTGACAAACTTCTCAAAAAATCACGTTTGAACCTCAAGCATCATTTAAGCCTTGAATTGTTGTTCCTAAGAGGATCTAAGCAAGATCCTAAACTCATTTTCGTAGAGAAGCATGATAATCAAATAATTCTAATAAAACAACATACCCAGTAAAATCCCACTAGTGGGGTATGGGGAGAGTAGAGTGTACGCAAATAAGTATTTAGATAATTCTAATAAATGAACACAAAATATTTAGATAAGTATCATCATGCTCAAGAGTTTCCCTACAACCTTATCATATAAGTGTGCGAATCATGAAATAGTATTGAACTTCAATGCAACTGAAACACTAATATCTGACAGGAGTCAAACTAGAATACACAAAGATAAAACTGAACTGTGTGCAAAAGAACAACTTTGAAGGAAGTGATAAAGTAGAATAATTAGACTGTTAATTTTGGAATTTATTAGAAAATATAGAAGTTCCATGACCCTAATAAAGTAAATGATAATTGTACATCCTTTACCATACATACCAAAGCAGCATGTTCTTCCTGTACACGCTTCAAGTTCTGATTAGATTCTTCTCTGCATTCCAACAGCTTTAACTCACAATTTCTTTCCATCTCTCCAACAATTTTTTCAGCCTGAGATTAATAAATGAAGTGAAAGGCGGAGATATATTTCCAGTCAAAATATGCTTCAACATAAGAATTGGTAGCTACCTTCTCCTTCTCTAGATTGATACTTTCCAACTTCTCCAAGTCATACTTCCTCCGGATGTCACTGATGGCCTGAAAAGATCCTACTAGTGTAACTTGTTGGATAGGAGCAAACATACACAGAAACACCAGATAGAATAAAATTAACCTGATCATTTTTCTGGGATAATTCTTTTAAATGCCTAGAAAGTTCTAGTTGTTTGTTTTCTAACATCTGATCGTGCTGCTTTTTAGCTTCTGCAAGGTTGCTTTCAGCAGCAAGCAAAGATGCCTGAATCTGCAATAAGGTACAAAACAGAAGGGATTTAAACACATTGTATAGGATTTAATAGGATCTGTAAAACTAAAAGTATCCATAGAAAAAACCTTTTCTCTCTTAGCTTCCGACTGTATATGCCTGTCCTGAAGTTCCTGGACAAGCTTATCTTTCTCCTCCAATTTATTGTTGATTTCTGCAACATGATTCTCCAGAGATTCTAAAGTTTCTGTGTACTTGTCAATTTCCTTGCGTAAAAGATGGCTTTCATCTTCCTTTTTCTGCATGTCTGATTGAAGCTTTCCAATATGGTCTTTGTTCTCTGTTTCCATCTCAGAGAGT
The DNA here is from genome assembly GCA_005239495.1 of Nicotiana undulata. NCBI lineage: Eukaryota > Viridiplantae > Streptophyta > Magnoliopsida > Solanales > Solanaceae > Nicotiana > Nicotiana undulata. The sequence goes on along the minus strand of ML244797.1, from coordinate 37,809 downwards.
TTCACCAATAAATTTTGCTGCAAGATATGAAAATTGATCTTGTTATGTTTAATCAGACAGTGTTCCAAATAATGTTCTGTGAGAAGAATTAACCATTTCATTCTCCGATAGTTTTGAATTTTCAGATAAAGCAACAACATTCTCCTGCAGCTTGCTAATCAGCACTTCCATCTCCATCTTCTTGGAAAGAAGCAGTTCTGCTTCAGACTTTAATTTTCTAATCTGATCTTCTGCTAAACGGGATTCTTCAGCATGCTGCACCATTGCATGTTCTTGCTCTTTCTGAAGTTCAGAGACTTTAACCTTCAAGTCCTTATTAGCTAACTCCAGAGCATTTTTCTCTGATGTAACGCTTGCATATTGATCCTGGAGCTTGTCAAACTTTCGTTGAGCATGCCGAGCAGCAAGTTCCCCTTTCTCTCTCATCATTTCAAAACCACCGTCAAATAAAGCATTAAGCTGAACTATCTTCTCCGCAAAGGCGAGACTTTGACTATCCAAATTAGTAAACTTCACCACCATTTCATTCACAAACTCATTAAGGTTCTTTATCTCCTGAAGTGATGTATCTAACTGTTTAGCAAAGTTGCTATTTCTAGATACAAGATCACTCCTTTCTTTCTCCAAATTCTTTTTGACATTCCTCAAGTCCGCCAGTTGATCTTCTTTTAATCTTGATTCAAGATGTAACTCTTCCAACTTGGACTTCAAATTCTCCACTGCAAGTCCATTAGCTGCTACAGTAACTTCAAATTCCTTGATCATGGCATCTTATAAAAAAATAAGAGAAAGAAACAAGTAAATAAATGGAGAAAAGTATTTAGAACTGAGAAAGTTACCAAGAGGTGAACTTATCACAAAAAGTAGAGATGATTAGATCTGTGTCACAAGTAGGACATCTCTGCGCAGCATAACATGAAAAATTGCTCTTTCTGATCAACAAAACAAATGTCCCCAAAGAGAACTAATACTTCTTTTGGAGACACCATGTCTCTGAAAAGTTTTTTACTGTTAATTTTTTTTTTAAAGCACACAATATGAATCCAATGGATAGAGAAGAGCTTGAAATGACATACAATTTCAATAGAATCGTCAAATGCTACTGTTTCCCAAACACCGTGAACAGTTATGTAGTTAAGAGCAGTCACACATAGGTCGTTCACAAACAAATTAACCATGTAGTAAAAGTGGAATAGAACGTGGACTGCTTAAGTCCGTATTGGATCAACCAAAGGGACAGGCATTTAATAGACAACAGAATTAACATGAATAAATAAAAAAGGAAGAGGGGATTAGCTAGTTGACGCAGACCGTAGAGCCATTTTTAACACAACATCTGCTATTTCTCGAAAGTTGAGGTGCAAGCACAAAAGCTCTTAGACCATAGCTATTTACCTTTCTCCTCAATTGCACTGATACTTTTGCTCTGTTCAACCCTGAAATAGTTCTCCATTTTCTCCTTCTCAATACCGAGTTCATTCAGCTCCCTTTTACCTTTAGTGACAACCCAAAAACAAGTTAGGCAACTTTAAATGTTAGTATCTAAGAAGCATAAACCTCTAGTTATTCAGCAGTATGTATGGTTTCTAACTACTTGGAAGCTCTCGATTGGTGATAAAATATATTGCACAATAAGGCACTATTAACTTACAATTTCTAACAGTTTCTTCAGAGGATTCCAACCTCAAAGAGAGGGTTTTCATGTTTTCCTGCAAGTTATCAATAACGACAGAAGTTGCAGATCGTCTATCTTCAAAAGATGCCTTGTCTTTCTCAGCTGCAGAGTCAAGTGCACAATCCAAAATATTAAAAATAATCAAAAAGCTAGAATAGATTGTTCTATCTGTTTTGCATCCTGATATTCTTCAAAGGAAAGTTACGGTAACATACCATCCTGAACCACACCAGCTAGGTGCTGTAAGGTTTCAGTTAGCTGATCACACAAGGTCTTTGTTGAAGAAAATTTAGATTCCAGTCCTTTCCATAGCTTCTCGTCTTCTTTCTGCTTCACTTTCAACTTAGCATTTTCATTGTACGCATTTTGTAGCTTTTCTTCTAGCATATGAATATCTTCAATCAACTTCTTCAATTTAGAGTTCTGCATTCAATTATGATGACGCGCAGTTATAAAACAAGTGAAATTACTAGTCATTAGGTCTCAAAATTCAAGCATAAAACCTAAGTCCTTATAGCAATTATATTATTAACATATAGAAGCCTTTGTATCTTCTATATAAGCCTACACCTGACAGCTGCATCTATGAGAACCAACACATGCCACACGCATAGAAAGATGCACTCGTGCAAGCGTACCATACACACACACTCACAAACGTAAACCCGTGCATCGGTGTACTAAAATTGAACATTTCAAAGAAATTACCGCCAATTGCAGATCAGTTTTAGCAGAAGCCTGCTCCTTCACCAATTTCTCTGTTGATGATAGAAACAAACGAGCAATTTATTTAAAAATTATACATTTTTCAGAAAATTTACAAAACTAATACATTCATCAACTAAAAACCTGCTGTAAGCTTCAAATTCGCAAAACTTCCAGAAGAAACCATGTCAGCGGACATGCGCGTCGTTATCGGCATGGCTTTCGCAGCTCCTAAAGCAGATCCGGCCAGCGATTTGAAGTGATCACGGCCTTTAATTCCTGATAATCCTAAAAGCTTACTCATTTTCTAATAAAACGCAAATTATCGCCGAATTCCCCTATATACACGAAATAGGAATCCTTCTACGTTGCTTTTTGTGGCCTAATCGATCACAAAGCAAGGGTGTAAAACCCTAGAAATCGAAGAAATCAAGCGACCGGCTCTGTGAACTTAGCTTTTCGATTTTGTGTTGAGTAAGAAATGTATCGGAGAAGAAAATTCTAGAAAAGGAATCTCGAAGAGATCGTCGCCTGCGATTCCTCTCGGTTGAACTCGAGTCTGTGAGAATGAACATTTGAATGGAATGGCGCGAAGGAAATGGGATATTTATACAGTCGGTTGGCCGGTGGAGATATTTCACGTTTCTTTTAAATAGCGGAAAAATAAAAAGAAGTGGGAGAATTGCAATTTGGTCCCTTGATTACAAGAAATATGTAATTTCATCCCTCAGTTCATTGATTGATAATTTGATTATAACGGCTTCATTTGCTTGAAACAGGGTGCTATTAGGGAAGGCAAACAGAGTGAGAAATGAAAAGTATGAGAAGGAAAACAGAGAGAAAACAAGGGAAAACTTGTATTGGATTAAAAATTGATACTCTATTTTTGTTATATTTGTCTACCTTTTTTTAACAATATATGAATCTGAAACTCATTAATTGAAGTAACATAAATTTGCGCTACGCAAAACTCCAACGGAAATATTTAATTAATGATAGAAGATCTCATCATCCATCTATTATCACGAAAAAGGGACAAGGAAAAAGTGTAGTTCCTTTCTCTTAGTTTCCTAGCTAAACGTTAGTTAGATTTGATCATTCTAATCATTAGAATATATATCTAAACAAATTTTAGATTTTGGTTTTATTTCCTTTTTTTTAAATATTTTTGCTTGTCTGTATTGAAGATTTAAAAACAAAGGAAGAAATTTGCCATAATGAATCCATGCTTAACTAGTTTTGACACAAAACACTTGTCGCACTAGTGAATATCGTTTAATTCAAATAAATATTTGGATTCATTGTCACAAGTTCATCAAGCAAGCAAGAAAGAAATATAATGTATAAATTAAGTAGAATAACAAGACCATATCATCATAATTTACGTGAAGTATGGTATTTTCATGTATCATATCAATCCACTGTTTAATTATGCCTCCACTTAAACTGGAATTAGCTATATAATTCTTTTCGCAAGTAAAAGATAATATAAACTATTAGTAAATAAAATATAAGGAATTTATGTAAGTTCTTATGTTTCAAATTATAAGTATCTTTGGAGATCCCTTTACCCGATTTGAGAGATTTGATTATTCACATATGTTGGATATAAACAATTATCTCTATTTGTTTTTAAGTATTTTTTTTACATATAAAAATGTAACCCAAATGGATATTAGGGGTGTTCATCGGTCGGTATGGTACGGTATTTAGACAATTCGGTACGGTATTTTCGGAATTTGGTTTTCTAAAATGCTATACCAATATCGTACCTAATTAAATTCGGTATGGTTCGGTTTTTTGCCTTTCGGTTTCGGTTTATTCGGTATGGTAACTTCGGTTTGTTCGGCTCTAAAGCAACTTTGTGAACGTAATATTTAGGGGAGAAAAATATCTTAACTTGCCAGCAAAATTAAATTATAACTAGCCTATAAAATCAATCTTATGAATGCAACAACACTAGAAGTAAGGTTTGTCCATGGTATGTCTAAGTTGAAGTATAATTTGAAAATGGTGGATTCTAAACCTAAAACAAAACGGGGGAAACAACTGGGTGTAAGCTGGTAACCAAAAAAATGGGGGGAAAGGTACATATAGTAAAAATAAAAGGTGGGAAATATTTATAAAAAAAAAAAAAAAAAAAAACTAAGAATAGAAGGAAGTAAAATTTTATAACTTTTATATTTATGCTATATTATATATAATATGTAATTTAGTATCTATTTCGGTACGTTATTCGGTATTTTATTTTCATATATCAAATATCATATCTAATATCAAATATTTTTAAAATTTAAACCAAATATCAAAAAATTCGATTTCGTATGGTATTAGGATATACTCATGTTAGGACTAGCCGATTAGTCACTGGAGTCTATGAATTTGAACTATCATTGTGGTGTCTTGACTCTTATAGCTTATTGTATTATGATTTAATTGTTCCATAACTACTGTAGGCTGTAGCAGTGCCTGCATTTTCAGTTTAATGATGTACCAAAAAAATTAATGTAGTTAATAGTGGTACTTTTCTTTTCCTTAGTTTAATAATAGTATCACCAAAAGTAATTAAGAAGGCTGAAGCCGCTCACTATGCGGCGACATAAGCAACGCTGACCGCCATTTTTCCTTCCATCATCCGCCAATCCAACATTATCCCATAACAGTACATACTTTGAATGCCAACGAATTTCAACAAAAAATCTTCTTATCTTAACTTTACTTTAGAATGCCAGGATTTCATACCTTGTTTAAACACTTAGAAGAAAGTCAAACTCTTATCGAAAACCCAGATACAATTTTGTTCACTGGTGGCTTGTTTCTTGACCCAATAATTCCTTCTTCAATTACCACCACCACCGCAAATTTTCTAAAAGGCTCTTCAGTTGATGATTCTAATGAGTTACATTCTCCCATTCGTCGTCGTAGACCAATTTTCAGGCGAGAAAAGAGTGTTGGTGCCGGTTTTGGGGGTAAATTCTTGTGTTTGAGCTTGTCAGCCAAGAAGAATACTGGGGTGAATTCCAGTGAGTGTTTGTTGAGTAATGTTGGAGCCGAGATTTCCAAGGCGGAGGAGCCTAGTGACGGCTCTGGAAAGCGAAATATTGGGTTGCGGGGACGTCGTGGTGCAGTGAATACCACTAAACATTTGTGGGCCGGAGCAGTTGCTGCCATGGTATCAAGGTTACTGCTTTTCTTCTATCGAAGTGTTGTAAATTTCAATTATGACATTTTGAACTAAATCCGAATTATTGCATAGCTGACTTTTTTATTGCACTTGATCTCCTATGCAATACTTAAAACTGTGGTAGGGAATTTGCCCATCCTGCCTTTGAGGTATAATTTGCTTGCCTCCCTAACTACTCACATCCATATCTTTACTTCACTTATAAGTTGGAAAGCTAGGAAACAAGGAATGTGCCAAAAAATTTCAATATATAATAGGGAAAAGCTGTGAATATGTGGGAGAAAAGGGACGCTCTCAATTTACAGAAAAACAATAATGCAGAGGGGCCTGAAATTTTAATATAGGATATGGACAAACTTAAATATGGAGAAAAATGCCGTCAAAAGTAGATGGTTTCAATAAATGGTTGTTCACATGTATAAGTGCTGGGAAACAGATGAGTCTTGTTTTATTTATCACTATGTTGCCGTTGTTAATGGAAGTGTCATCAGTTTACTAGCTATGCTTGTGTTGTTGTTTTAAGGTCAAAATTGTTGAGATGAGGCATTAATATTTAATGTGATGTTTGGTCTTGCTCGTATCTCGTTTTTTTTTGGATACGTAAACCCCACCTCTGAAACCCCCCATTCAGGAGCAAACAACGGCCCTTCCCCTATTTTACTCCAATGGTGACTCTAATGTCTTAGATCCTTTTTACTAGGCTACCCCTCCCTTGTCTTGGGTTTACTTTCACTATCAAAGGCCTATTTCCATTAAGTTATATATCCATTTCGCTCAAACTTTTAACCTTTGCCTCACTTTTCAGTTACTATCCACTTACATGGATGTCGTGGTTTCTCAGAAGTAAGCTTTTACCTGAAAAGCTAGGCCTGTTACTCATAAAGTAATCCATGTTTCTACAATGTTGTTTATATTTTTCTTTTCTTTTGCCAGAGGGCAGGAGAGGGGGTTTAAATCTTTCGTAAAAGTCAAGCAATACATTCACATTGAGAAGAGGAACATCACGTTTTGACCTAAAACAATAATGATCTGAATGCTTTCAAAAAAAAGAAGACCTTTTCTTTGGATTGAGCCTCTGGATATTCCTTTTACCCAAGTTTTAACTTTATTTTTAATCATATGGTTTTGAATACAAAGAACTTAACTTTTGTATTCCTAGAGTTAAAGATATTTCTTTTTCTTTTCCCCACCTTTTGGTAAGTAAAAATTTCAAGCTTACAAGTTGCCTCAATCATGTCATGCAGTTTTCTGAAATTTGAACCAACATGAAACTTCGGAAATGGTCCTTATTTTGAAACTATTCAGAGCTTATGTTGAGGAGAGGGAGCGATCATACCTGGTCAATCAACCCCTTTATTATTTCTGAGTTTGTGCACTTCCATTTCCTTATTCTCGTTTTCTGTCCATTTTTTCTCTGGCATTGTGATGGTCAGAGTCGACAACTCATTGTATGAACTAACTCATAGCCCTGTTAACTTTCTCTATATTTATTTGATTACTTGACACTTGTTAAGATAGTAAAATTGGTAACAGATAGTCTAGTTTATATCCTTTTTTTTTTTTTGATAAGGTAAGATTTTATTAAAAGGTACCAAGATGCCACAAAATTACAAACATCCAAACTAATAAAACAAAGCAACTACATTTCTCCTAGCTCCTCTAGAAAAACATATCCTTCTATATACCTTTTTTTTTTTAGGTTTGAGATTAAGCATGCTTTTGAAGTTTCTTCTAAAGTAGTTAACTCTAAATCGATGTTGAAATCGTTTCTTCATGCAACTATCTTTTGCTTCAACTCTGTATGAATACATCTTGTTTTAGCAGAACTGTTGTTGCTCCACTTGAAAGACTAAAGCTGGAATACATAGTTCGAGGTGAACAGAAGCACCTGGTGGAGCTCATCAAAACGATTGCAGCTACTCAAGGCTTGAGAGGCTTTTGGAAAGGGAACTTGGTCAATGTCCTTCGTACTGCTCCATTTAAGGCAGTTAATTTTTGTGCTTTTGACACATACAGAAAGCAACTCCTAAGATTATCAGGAAATGAAGAAACTACTAACATCGAGAGGTTTATTGCTGGTGCCGCAGCTGGAGTAACTGCTACTGTGATGTGCTTACCGCTGGACACTGTAAGTCATGAGTTATGAGATATGGAAAATTGCATTTTTGTTCCTTTGATATTTATAATCTTCAATTAGGCCCATCTATTTTGCGTATAAGCACATAAAACTGTCAGTGCATCAATTTTAGCATTTTGATCTAGCCGTTGACAGAATTGTCAACTTTAAGAACCTTTTTTTTCTAGTTCCATTTTTTATAAAATTGTTTTCTTTCTTTAACACTGTTAATCCAAAAAATAGCAAGAGAAAAGGAATATAAGAAATTTCTTTTCTCGTCTTCCATAAACCTTCTTTTATGTTGCGTTTAGTTACCATTCCTTAAATACAATTTCTGACTCTCAGCCTCTAACAATCCAAAAGGGCAGGCCGCAAATACAAATGATTTACAAAAAGAGGCCTAAAAATATCATGTGGCGTTGAAAAGGAGGTATTTTGTCCGTATAATCTTTTGGTTTGAGTTCTGCAAAACACTAGCTGCTTGTCAGTTCGATCTGCATCAATCATTGATTATAAATTTCTGCCAGTGGAAAGGAGACATCTTTTTGTTAGGGACTTTGATTTTGCATAGTCTATTTCCGAGAACCAGTTCGGTTTCATGCTGGGTCGTTCGACCGCAGAAGCCATTCACCCGGTGAGGAGATTGGTGGAGCAATATAGGACAATGAAGAAGGACTTACTCATCCTCGAGCAAACTAACTACCGATCAAGAATAAACACTATTAAGCACATCACAGGGAATCATGTCTAGAAGACCCTTAAGCACATCCCTTTTTGTTTCTGCTATTTATTGTTATTCATTGATATACATAAGATACCGAAAGATAGGAAAAACTATTGAATTGAAGCACAAAATAAAACTAAGGATTATAGAATTTAACTTTCATTTAGGATTAAAAAAAAAACAGTTGAGGTCTTAATTTTTTTTCCTTCCTAAATCAAATAATAGAAGGGCTCCAACTGAAGATGCCATATAGGCAGGGGCAAAAGAGCGAATTTCCCTGTGTAAAAAATTAGTCTAACAGCTACTGATCAAGAAAAAAAAGAAGAAAAATTTGGTACAGCAGCTTTGTCTGAGAGAAAAACAAGGAAAGGGATAAAAATTGAACTAATCTCCGCTCCATCAGTGAACCAGCAAAACAAAATGGGCACTGGACATTGTCTGTCATTGTTAATGCGGGCCAAACTAATTTCTCACTTATCATTCAGGTCTGATACATGCTTATAATAAAAGATAGTGCATGGAATGATGTTGTGTCACTTGGGCAGAATATATCGGTAAGCCATTAAACTTGTCCTCACTTGACACTATGACACTTAATCTTGAGTCTGTTCCATTTGAACGCTCCAACCACATCTCAAATGTGCCACTTAGACACAAGATTTATAGGTAGTCAAACGTAATAGATGCGTGGAATTCACATGCCAGAGTAACCAATAAAATGGAGACACATGGGTTTTAAAAATTAAAAAAAGACTTTTGAGAAAAGACAAGACCCCTCCCCTCCGTCATCTTCCCCAACAACCCCAACCCCCCTTACTTTCCCTCTTCTTCTGTCAAACAAAGTACTCCCATAACGATGGCTTGGCTCAATTCTAGGCCAAATTGCGGGAAATGGAGTTTCAGGGTTCCAAATCGAACAGAACGAATGCAAAATTTTGCAAAATTCTTGGCTTTCACGGGAGAAGTTCAGAACTTTCTTCTTCTTAGAGTTATACCTTAGGAAACAAATACTAATCTAAGCCAAAAACTTCTAGATCGTTGGGTCGTTTGAAAATCTGAAAATTAGGGTTCGAAGTTGGCTAGGTGTTCGATTTGAACTGATTTTCTAGGTTTTTGGGTTCGAAACTTGAACTGATTGTTCGACGAAGAAGACGAACTTAGGTCTTCTGATTTTGCGGCTGTTTGTTCGAATTGATCACTGGGGCTTGGTATTGATGTTGATTAGAGTTCTCATTTCAAGTTTTAAATCATTTGGTGAAGATTTGGGTGAGATTGGTTCGTTTTGGGTCTGAAAAATTCTGAAAATTGGTTCTTCGGTCAATGAGCAAATCTGATTGAACAAATCTGAAAATTTAATTGCAAGTCTGCTGAGACTAGTTACAAGAAATTGCAATTCTAGGCAGAATTAAGGCAGAACAAATTGCAATTACTAGTATTTACACTAGGTAGAATACATCGGATACCGATTCTAAATTAATAAATACAAGAAATTGCAGTTCTGGGTTCAAAATTTGGTAGGATTTGGTAGTAATCCTGTGAACAAATCTGAAAATTTAAAAAGAGAAGTTCACCGGAAAAATTTCCGACATAAACTATTCATTTGCCGGTAAGAAGTATGTGGTATTTGTTTTTTGGATGACTTCACGCACTTGAAAAATGTGAGGAACACTTACCTTGCGATGTCGGCATATTGTGTCTAAATGACACAGTAAATACATGGTTAAAGTGTTCAAATGAAACAAACGTTAAATGGAGTGTCATAGTGAATTGTGAGGACAAGTTTAATGGTCTGCCGATGTATTCTCAATTCTCAATATTGCCTCTATTAGCATCAAAGGCCAGGTGTTATTACTAGTTTTTATTTCTCTGATTTGAAAATGGAAGCAGCTGTGCTGAAATAGTTTGCATTTCATTCTTCTATAAGAATGTCTAACAATTTTTTTTTTATTAATATAAATGCATAACGTGTTCACACCAACTGATTTCCTTATTAAACTAATTATTCTCTTAATGATTGGGGAAGTTTAATTTTCCTCTGGCTTCTTCTTTGTTATTTCCAATGCTGCCTGATAATTTAAAGCCTTTCAGATCCGGACCAAGTTAGTGGCACGGGGTGGAGAAGCCTTGGGCGGTGTAGGTGGAGCTTTCCAACACCTGATCAGAACTGAAGGATTCTTCTCTCTTTATAAGGGCCTAGTACCCTCCATCTTGAGTATGGCCCCAGCTGCAGCTGTCTTCTATAGTGTGTACGACATATTAAAATCAGCTTATTTGCGTTCACCTGAAGGAAGAAAAAGAATTCAGTATATGAAGCAACAGGGAGCAGAGCTCAATGCTTTGGACCAGCTTGAGTTAGGACCTATGAGGACCTTGCTCCATGGTGCTATCGCTGGTGCGTGTGCTGAAGCTGCAACCTACCCATTTGAGGTCATTAGAAGGCAACTTCAATTACAAGGCCGAGCATCTAAACTGAGTGCCTTGGCAACTTGTGCAAAGATTGTTGAACATGGGGGTGTTCCAGCTCTATATGCAGGGTTAGTCCCTAGTTTACTACAGGTACCAGTACCATTGTGGCCATGCATTATGTTTAAAATACTTTTTTCATCAGTGAATGAGTCATTTCAATATCAGAAACTTGTTGTGCTCCTCAATACGCATATGGAAGTAGCAATTTTTCATTAGGTTAAGATAGTCAGTTGGTTAACTAGAACAAGTATTATCAGCTCTATTTTACTAAGTCTTAAGGGTTAAAACCTCCTCTGCTTGCCCTGATGTAAAAACTATCTAGGAAAATGGATAGCAAGAGGGGAAACTAGGGGGTCGTTTGGTTGGAAAACAAGTTATCCCGTGATTAATTATTCCGGAGTTATCCCACCCTTCCATGGGGATAAGAAAACACTACAATCCCGGGATAACTAATGTCGGGATTAGTTATACCACGATTTTATCCCAACCAAATGTGGGATAAACTCATCTCAAATTTAACCCTTATCCTTCGTACCAAATGAGCCCTGAGAGAACAAGATTCTGAGTTGTGGCCTCTCTATTTTCTGCCTTTTATCTTCCTTTTCATCCTCTCCTTCGTTTTATTGGATTGCTCCTATGGCTGGCTGTTTCTTTAAATAGCAGAAACAGTACATCCAGAGCTAGAGAACTTATCATATTTCGGTTCAATTGATATGTGTATTCTGTGATTATAATATTCCAAATTCAACCATATCTTTTAAGGGATTGAGTTCATTTTCTTCTTTTCAAATCTCGTTACTATCAAGACTTACCCCTTCTCACTTATCATGTTCCGAATCTTCAGGTGTTACCCTCAGCCTCCATAAGCTACTTTGTCTACGAGTTCATGAAGATTGTTCTCAAAGTGGAATGAAGGACATCTGTTGCTAAGTAACGAGGTACAAGGTACAGAAGCATTGTATTACAATGTTATTCATGACATGATATTAAAGAGGTAGGGTTTAGTTTGCTGGAGATTGAAGCTAAGTTTCTCTTTAACACTTGATGAAATTCTTAGCTTTGATTCAGGCTCACAGACTCAATGCTATTTTTTACTCAGTAAGATAATCTTTATCTGTAGTCTGTACCACTAAGAAAGCCCAAACCCCTTTAACCACATTCATCTCATTTACACGTCTATATGTATCCTACTAATAAACCTCCGACCCTTTTATCTTATTACCTCTATCGCTCTTAATTGTCTATATTCAAATTAATGAAATGCTTTCACTGTAGTTCTCCATGTTGTCATTAATCCTCTTTCTGTCCCAACAGGAAAAAGACTTTATCAAATAAAAAAGGCTGGTATTTTCTTCAACAGGCTGAGGCTGAAAAGATTGCTGATTACCGATTACATTTTTGGGGAAATGAAAAGGGTGAGGAGAGCAACGATAAAGAGAGTAAATTATATTAATAACTCAGGCGATGATTGATTTACGCTTATAGTGTTACTCGAGTTGAACAACAGTTTGGATGGATATTACATCCATTTTAACAATTAAATGAGTGCATCTCTTGTCAAACTCGTCCAAGCTTGTACAAATAGTGTATTTGTAGGTCAAGATACATGACTAAAAGCCATAGCTACATCCGCATTTTATTATTGTATCTAGGTGCGCATTTATTACATCATTTCATATGCATGCGCATGAGTTGAAGAGTTGGATGTTGAGGAAAGTTAGAGGATTTTGATACTAAGGATTTTGAAGAGCGGATATTGATTATGGACTTCAGTATTATTAGTGAATCGAGTTGTACGCCATAAAGATGCTTGTATATGGATCCATCCCTACGGAGTCAGGTTATTATCCATGGCACTTTGGCCCATGTGAGCGCAAACACACAGATTGGAGCCCAAGGGTGAAGTGCAGCATTAGCCATTTCAAGCTTGCTACTTAAAATAGGGGTTGTTACACAAATAGCCGATCACATTCAATGTTACTTTTTCTAGTTAGTATACATAGATTATAAACAACTATACCTATATTATACATGAATTATACAATATTATACATCCGGCGACTATTTTTAATTTACGAGATTAGGTGGGCGACTATTTAGGTTAATTCTTCTTTAAAATATATGTACGATTTACCATATATTTAAAGATTAGACAATCCAACCAAACTTCAGGACTAAATATCTTGAATTTAGAAATTCAGGAATTAGTATCTTAAATTTTTAAGTTGCTAATTTGAAATTTAGGACTAAGCGTCCTGAATTTCTGAACTACTAATTTAAAATTAAGGATATAAGATTCGAACTTTACACGATGCCTTGAAGCTTGAACTTGAGGTTTAAACTCTAGGACGTCGTGTCCTGATGTTTGAGCAAAATTAGCTAATTTCTAAATACATCGTAAAGTGTGGATATATTTTAAGTAACATGCTTAAAAATAGCTTTCTGCTTTCATTTCCACCCAGCTTGGACACTTGGCCAGTATCAGATATATGGTTGTTACTGATCGTATCTAACTGATTTTTTCTAGCAGTGCCCTTTCAAAATTCTTCTGTTAATATACCAGAAAAATTTGCAACAATCTCTTCCTTTACTAACATGTTTCTAAGCAAATAATAAGCTCTCCTCTGTTGAGAAACAATTCAGCAGTTGATTTTTGAGCGGTTTAAACGTAAGTAAGTGAAGTTCTTTGGTACAAGAAACATCATATTCACATATAGTTGTCAACAATGGAGTAAATTTACATAACTATCTTAAACTTTCACAACTAGGAAATAATATTGTGTACGGTCAAAATTAGAAAGACCGATTTCGAAGTCTCAATTGAACCCCGAACCCGAGCTCGGACGACTCGAAGTAAAGGTCGAACCCGATCTGAAAATGCACGCCTCGAGAGAGCAAATCGAAGGCCTGGCAAGAACTACCCCGAGGCAGTATCATTTCGATGACACTCAAGAAAGAACGAGAATTTCTCAAGGGCATATAGGTCAAGGCGCAAATCTCAGGATTGGTTCGTACAAATCCGTACTAGACGGTTATACAGCTGTACCAATAGAATTTTTTACTGTAGATCGAAAGGTATCTTATTTGGAATTTTCCCTCCTATATAAAGGAGACTCCAATCATTTGTAAACATCATCTTATCACTGCCAATAGAACATTCTATACTACTTTTCTCGTTTACTATGCTCAGAATTGTTCTTCAACTTAATTGCTTTTACTTTATTGTTCTTACTTTATTGCTCTTAGCTCACCTCGAGGCCCCCGAGATTATCGAGCTCGAGGTCCCTATTGCTCTAACAAAGCTGGTTTGGTTCATCATTTCTTCTCACTTATACTTAATCTTACTTGTTTATTCACTAGTATTGGAATAAATCACCTATCTTTAAACCACAAATTAAATTTAATTGTTACTACTGTTTTCGAGGTAAACAGTTTGGCGTCCACCATGGGGCTAAAGATAATAGTGATTATTTTAGTGCTAGTTTTCTGATAACACGTTATTCTTCACACTTTTTCTTGTCAAAGATTCTTTGATTTCAGGCTTAAAAATGTCTAACACTGCAAACGCACATGAGCATGGAAACAACGGCCTCAGATTCCTTGGAGAAAACAGTGCAACAGCTTCAGAGACCGGTGTTCCACCACTTAACCCTGGGGTAGCACCAGCCCTTAACCATGTCGACGTTGGTTCACACATTGCTTTGAACGTCAACTTGGGCACTGATGTTGAAGGAAGTGTACGCGGAGGGGACCATCCCGATGCTCAAAGGACACAGGCTCGAGAAGAAAGAGAAGTCAGCCTACAAGTAATTTTTGAATTGTTGTAAGCACAACGGGTTGCTATCTCTCAGTTGCCAAGTCAGCAAAAGACTCTGAGCATAGCAGGACTAGAAACCACTCATCGTGCTGAGCCAGTCCCGGAGAGATTTAGCAACAATGGGTCGAGAACTGATCCCACCATCATGAGAATGCTCGAAGAGCTCAAAAAGAGGGTTGAGTTGAGAGAAACGAAGATAGAGGACAACGATAAGAAAGTGGATACAACTCTAGGGTCGACCAGATTCCGGGAGCACCTCTAGTTTTGAAAGGGATGGAGTCAAAGAAGTTTGTACAAAAATCATTCCCCCCGAGTGCGGCCCCGAAGCCCATTCCGAAGAAGTTTCGAATGCCAAATATCCCAAAATATAACGGGACCACCGATCCCAACGAGCACATTACCACATATACTTGTGGTATAAAGGGGAATGATATGAAGGATTATGAGATCGAGTCTGTTCTACTGAAAAAATATGGGGAAACTTTGTCTAAAGGGGCCATGATGTGGTACCATAACTTGCCCCCGAACTCTATCGATTCGTTTGCCATGTTGGCAGACTCATTTGTAAAGGCACATGCTGGTGCCATAAAAGTTGCAACAAGGAAGTCAGATGTATTCAAAATCAAGCAAAGGGAGAACGGGATGTTGAGGGAATTCGTATCCCGTTTCCAGCTAGAACGGATGGAATTACCACCAGTCTCCGATGACTGGTATGTACAAGCCTTCACTCAGGGGGGCTAAATGAACGAAGCTCGATAGCTTCGAGGCAATTAAAGCAGAACTTGATCGAGTAACCCCCCGTGACTTGGGAGGATGTACATAACAGGTACCAGTCAAAAATTAGGGTCGAGGAAGACCAGTTGAGAGCCCCCTTGGGCTCAGTTTATCCAAGAAGGTTACTAGAAAAGGAGAAGAGAGATGCAGACAGGGAGACAAGGCCGAACAAGGAAAGATATCAGCCTTACATCAAGGACCGAAGGAGCAACCCGAGGAGCAACATACCTCGGAATGATCGAAGAGAAGATCGAGGCTAGAATTCCCAAGGACTCATGAGTAAGATCGGGTTCGATAGACACCCGGGGCCGGTGGAGGCACCCGAATTATCAGAATACAACTTCAGCGTCGATGCCTCAAGCATCGTCTCAGCCATTGGCAAAATCAGAGATACCAGATGGCCCAAGCCCATAAAGACAGATCCTTCTCAGAGGAACCCCAACTTGATGTGCAAGTACCATGGTACTCATGGCATAGGACCGAGGATTGCAGGCAGCTTAGAGAGGAGGTGACCCGATTGTTCAATGAAAGGAACCTTCGAGAATTTCTCAGCCACCGTGCCAAGAACCATCTCCGAGAAAGAGACGTAAACATGAAGAATGAACCGGAGGATCCCCAACATGTCATTCACACGATCATCAGCGTAGTCGACGTCCCAAAAGGACCTATACTCAAACGTACCAAAGTATTTATCACAAGGGAGAAGCGGTCTCGGGACTACATACCCGAGGAAACTCTCACATTCAACGAGGAAGACATCGAGGCCTTATCTCAACCTCACAATGATGCACTGGTAATTTCTATCCTTTTAAATAAAGTTCAAGTTAAACGTGTTCTCGTGGATCCAGGTAGTTCGGCGAATATAATCATATCAAGGGTCGTGGAGCAGCTCGGGCTGCTTGACCGAATCATACCAGCATCTCGAGTCTTGAACGGGTTCAATATGGAAAGTGAGAAAACGAAAGGGGAAATCATCCTCCTAGTCAACGTGGACGGAACCATATAGGACACGAAGTTTCATGTCAACGAAGGTGACATGAGGTATAATGCTTTACTTGGAAGGCCATGGATCCACAACATGAGGGAAGTGTCATCAACCTTTCATCAAATGATGAAGTTCCCAACAAAAGATGGCGTGAAAACAGTATATGGGGAGCAGCACGCATCTAAGGAGATGTTTGTATTCCATGACTAGACACCGGTGTTGATGCCATCCACATCGGAAAAGTTGAGCGGCAAAGACCAACATGTAGCCAAATAGCAATCACAACCCATGTCCTCGACTGAGCCCGAGGAACAGGTGACCAAGGAACAGGTGGTCGAGGACAAAGAAGAAGATTTCCTTACTCCTCGAGCCTTCGTCGCTCTCGAGGATTCAGATGCGACGAAGTCCACGATCGGGGAGATCAATCATGTGGTATTGATCAAACATCTGCCAGAACAAGAGGAATACCTGGGAACGGGATTAACTCCCGAACTTGGGAAAAACTCATTCAATTCCTTATCGATAACGTTGATTGCTTTGCTTGATCCCACTTAGATATGACAGGGATCCCACCGGAGATAACCACCCATTGACTAAGTGTCGATCCCAGATTTAGACCGGTTAAGCAAAAGAGGAGGCCTCAGTCCGAGGTGAAGCACACATTCATCAAAGACGAGGTAACCAAACTTCTCAAGATAGGATCCATTAGGGAAGTTATATATCCCAAGTGGCTAGTAAACGTAGTGGTGTTCCCTAAAAAGGGAAACAAAATTAGAATGTGTGTAGACTACAAAGATTTGAACAAAGCATGCCCTAAAGATTCCTTCCCACTGCCCAACATCGACTGTTTGATCGATGTTACGGTTGGCCACAAGATCCTTACTTTTCTAAATGCCTACTCCGGGTATAATCAAATTCAAATGAACTTGGAGGATTAGGAAAAGACTTCGTTTATCATGACATCCTTGTTAACACCAAACCGCAGTCTCGATCCTTACTCCCAGTTACATACTGCTTACTGCACCTAACATGCCAATATGAGATAGCACAAGAATTTCATCATCACTCCTGAACCACTAATAGGGGGAACACTTAATTATATAGAAACCTTTTACTTACCTCGATTCAAGATAACCATAACAAACTCAATCCTCACTCATCCCGAGTGGATTTGATTCACGAGACCATGCTGTCTCAACCCCACGAACCGTCCCATACCCCCTGATGCGCATTCACAACTTCGACTGATATACCCCTCCTAATAATCTTTCTACAATCCGGAGTTTATTTCTCTCACTCCTCCAATACTGTTCTGCACGCTGAAAAATATCATAGAACACTCCAACCATTTTCCCCTTCTCGGAAATTACGCTGCAAAAGCTCGATTCTTAATCATACCGCTGCCTGAAACCCTTAAACACCGCATTCTTAACTTTCGAATTCATTAGGACCACTATTGAGAGTCACCCACTCCGACTGGCCCTAAATATAATCAACTCCAAGGCTCTTATAGCACACGAACACCTTCTCAATGAAGCACGTGACTGAGTCACTACCCTTACAACTCGCATATGCATTAAGCATGAATCCTGAATCTTCCAAGGCCTCACCCTGGTCCAATATAGGGCCAACCTTTGCACGCATTTATCAAATCTCATGCGCAATTGCCATTTTACTCTTCTCCTCTTGGCTGCAATAACTTGCCAATGCGCCGATAATTCGCAACCCCATGAGAAGATAATCCTGCAACCCAATCATAGGCGGTGGGGCTCTCCCACTTAGCCTGAAGCTACTCCTTGCATCATTCTAGACCACACCGAAATCCTCTCTCCTTTGCTGACATGATCTTGCTCAACCAATTTGTCAATTTCTTCTAAGTCTCCCCATTAGAATTCCATGAATACTCAAATTCTCTAGCATCATTCAAGTATTCAGCCTCCTACCGAATAGCCACTAAAATTCCTCGCAGAAACTTACCAACCACACGACCGCTAACCTGTTCACAGGAGATAACCCGCCTGTGGAAATTACCAACCGACGCCTTCCAACGACGTTGCACTGCACAATATCTACGAAATCAATACCCCATCCTACGCCTTCTTCATTTACCACTTCAGTAATCCGTCCGCTCCTCATGGACATTTATTAAATGCGCGACAATATCTTCAAATTCACCGACATATTGCATCCTTCTTCATCCCTCACGGCTCCTCTCTGTTGTATCCAACCTTCCGTCGAAATGACCAACATTTCAATTTAAGCTTGTGGACCCAATCACCGTCCACTAAATTCTCAAATCACTCCAGACTTCTCCTCAAGATAGGCAGTTGTTTTACCACTTAACTCATATGCTACGCTGCCACTCTCCCACTTTAGTTAAACTTATTCCTTTAAGCACTATCTGACTTTCTTTTCTTACACCTGGCCCTTTTAGAAATTTAGCCGCTGCCTGACACTTCTCACATGTCTTCCTTCATCGTATGCTGCCCAATTGCTGCCTCAATTCAATATCATTCTCTGTAGCTCTTGAACCAGTAGGTCACCATGACTTCAAACTCTCCGAAGATCATCTTTCTCGAGTTGTCTTCATAGCAATACTTATCCAATACCGAACCACCGCACACCACGATCTCTGGCAGTCGCTTCTTCAATACTTCTTCGCAATACTCTGACCCCATGCAACCGACGAAACTATAGCACCGGTGAACTTAACACATTCCATTTGATCAAGGACGTCGATATCACATTACCGATGAAAATTTTCCACCTCACTTGAAAGCACCAAGTCTCATTACTTTATCACCCAAACTTGAACATTCATAGCCCAAACTAAAATACGGAAATCTCAAAATCACGCTCCGATAAGACCTCACTTCAAGTCTTTCATTGCCCCGACATATGGGCAAGCATCCTACCATCATATCAACACCGTGCGATAACCAATCGTAAGCATCATAACAACCTTAGCATAACCTCAAAGCTCTCAGAAACATAGCTACTGAGCCGAAACAACATAATATCCTTCTGCAGAGCAACAACAACAGCCCCAAGAAACTACACATGGAAAACATCTCGCACCATATCCGTAGCATCATTTCAATTCCTCAAATCCTCGATTCATAGCAAGCGCTTCGCGAAGTATAAGATTGAGTAGGAAGAAACATAGGCATAAGCCTTGAAGGAATCAAATCGTACGATAAGGAATCAAGAAGGGAAGTACTCCTAACAGCCATGTAGCCTTTCGAAGATAAGTACAGACGTCTCTGTACCGATCCGCAAGACTCTACTAGACTTGCTCATGACTCGTGAAACCTAAGGGAACCTTGTGCTCTGATATCAAGTTGTCACGGGCCCAAAATCCATAAAGGTCGTGATGGCGCGGGCCCCCACGGTCAGGCAAGCCAACACTTAATAATTAATGAAATCTTTATTATAATATTTTGAAATCATTCCTTTTTTCATTTTCTTAAATAATAATTATCAAACTTCTACTAAGTAAACAATAACATCTTTAACACATTTAAATGGCAAATAAATCCCAGAACCCGGTGTCACAAGTGCATTAGCAAATTTCTAAGAATTATACAAATACTACAATGCTTGTCCGAAATATAATTGGACAAGGAATTTAAAAATAAAGTACAATACATCTGAGGGAGACTCTGTCAGCTGCGGATCGACTTCGAATGGTGCAACTCGTCTAAGTCTCAAAGTCAGCTACATCGCTGCGTCAAGCAGGGCCACCAGCTATGAATGTACCTGAGCAATAAAAATGCACAGCAAGTGTAGCATGAGTACGAAAACAACGTGTACTTAGTAAATATCCCGCCTAACCTCGAAGAGCTAGTGACACTTGCTAGAGGTCAATTAATATCAGGTATAGTAACGAAATAAATAAATATGAAACAGAGTAAATGTATATAACAAACGAGAATAAGTCACACTGTACGATTCCCTCCTTACAATTTACTCAGCTCTCAATTAGCAATTTCCTTCCGTAAACAAAACGTATACATAGATACGGTTTCACCCAAATAGGTTGTTATACTTTAATTAAGGGGAAAACCCGCGGATTCACTAGCTTCTAGCCAAACATTACGCACAATTCAATATTGTTAGTAAGTACATAGGAAATGTTGAGGCGTACGGCCCGATCCAACATGAAAGTAAATTGTGCACTGCCAAAGGGTCGAACAGCGCGAACCATAGATGCATCTATTAACCTGCCGAGGCGAACGACCTGCTCCCATGAGAGTGTGGTACATGAATCCCGCTAAGGCGAACGGCCCGATCCCATAAGAGTGTGGTACATAAGTCTTGTCGAGGCGAACGACCAGATCCCATAAGAGTGTGGTAGGAGGATTTACCCCGCTCGCAAATCATACATGCGACGCGGTTACACATAACTTTCTCGAGTTATTAAAGTATTCTTCATTTTCCTTTCCAAGACATGAACTTTCTGTGAAAACTTTCAAGATTCCCATCTTATAACAAATTTTCGATTCTTTTTAAAAATTATTTAATAAGTATGCTCAATCTAGCTTCTTCTCAAAGCAAATAATAAATACAAATCAGATATAATAACAACAATGTAGGCCTAAAGCTTCCCGGACATAGGCATAACTAGTAGTTACGCACGAGCTCCCGTCACTTCGTGCGTACGTAGCCCCCACAAATAGCAGCACATATTTAATTATTTCACCTACGGGGACAATTCCCCCTTACAAGGTTAGAAAGGAGACTTACCTCGCTCCGAAATTCCATAACAAGCTTCCAAGCCCTTCCGACGACTCCAATTGATGCACGACGTTCCAAAGCTAGCCAAATAACGGCAAACCAATGAAAATATACTCTAATACGCATAACCGTTTAAATTATATAAATTCCTAGCTCTGCTCGAAGAATTGACAAAATTTCCCTTGGGCCCACGTGCCCGGATTCTAAAATTTCTCGAAGATAATACTTACCCATAGCTTTATTAACTTAAATACATAATTTACTCAAATTTTCATGCTCAAATTCGTGGGCAAAATCCAAAAATACCAATTTCTAGGTCTTCTACCAAAAATCAATTTCCACTCATTTCCATGTTCTAATCCATATATACTAATGTATTTAACTAAAAATTGTGAAGAAAGCACTTACCCCATTCCATATGGTGAAAATCGCCTCAAAAATCGCTTCAATCCGAGCTCCATAGCTCCAAATATGCTAAAAATGGTCGAAACCTCGATATATAACTTCTGCCCAGGTATTTACTCATCGTTGATCGCGTAAAATACTTCGCAATCGCAAAGTAAAACAATTCCCGCCCAAAATTTCCTCTTCGTGATCGCGGAAAGGGCTTCGCGCGAAGAACAAATGTGCAGTACTTCCGGACAGCCTCTAGTATAATGGTCATAACGTTTTTTACAAAACTCCAAATTGCAAATGATTTGACTTTTTGAAAACTAGACACCACGGTTTCATTATTTTCTCATCTCCCAATTCCTTATTGATTACGATATATAAGTTTCTAAAGTCAGCCCTATGCAACACAATGCGATTTCCAAACTCTTGCCGGACATGCTGTAGTATATCAACCATAACTCTTTGTATACAAGTTAAAATGCAAAATTGTTTAATTTTCTGAAAACTAGACACAAAGGGCTACAACTTTTTTTTTTTGATCATCTCCAAATTCCTTATTGATTGCAAGATACAAGCTTCCAAAGTCGAGTCAGTGCAACAGAATATTTCCTCTACGCGATCGCAAAAGGCCTTCCCCGATCGCGATTCACTGGCCAATTTCTCTCAGTTTACTCATCGCGATCGCGATCAACTCCCCACGATCGCATAGCACACTGCTGTAGCCAAATACCAGCAGCTAAAAATGGCCTAGAAATGGTCTGAAACTATCCCGAAACTCACCAAGTCCCTCGGGACCCCGTCCGAACGTGCCAACAAGTCTCAAAACAGATCACAGACTTAGTCGAGTCCTAAAATCACATCAAACAACGCTAAAAACACGAATCGCACTCCTATTCAGGCTTTATGAACTTTAAATTTTCAAACGTCTACATCTGATGCCGAAACCTATCAAATCACATCCGATTGATCCCAAAATTTGCACACAAGTCACATTCAACATTACGGACCTGCTCCAACTTTTGGAATCGCATTCCGACCACGATATCAAAATTTTCACTTCCGGACGGATTTCTCAAAAACCTTCAAATTTCTATCTTTAGCCAAATGACTTCAAAATGACCTACAGACATCCGAATTTACTTCCGATCGCGCTCCCAACTCCGGAATCACCATACGGAGCTTTTCCCAAACTCGAAATCCCAAACGGACATCAATATCACTGAAATGCACTTCAACCCAGACTTATAAAATTTCTTCTAAAATGCTAACTTCCACAATATACGTTGGAACGCTCCCGGGTTATCCAAAACCCGATCAGAACATACGCCCAAGTCCGAAATCAGCATACAAACCTGTTGGAACCTTCAAGTCCTGATTCGGAGGTCGTTTACTCAAAAATTCAATCTTAGTCAATTCTTCCAACTTAAGGCTTCCGAAATGAGAATTTTCTTTCCAATCCGACTTCGAATCTCCCAAAATTCAACTCCGACCATGCCTACGAGTTATAATACTTGAAACGAGGTTGCTCATGGCCTCAAACCGTTGAACGACGTACTAGAGCTCAAAACGAATTTTATATCGAGGAAAAGAATTTTATTATATATATATATATATATATATATAATA
>ML244797.1:1023-14380 GCA_005239495.1 Nicotiana undulata | reverse complement strand
ATATATATATATATATATATATATATATATATATATATATATATATATATATATCCACTCTTGTAAAATAAAAATTTAATCTAATAAAATCTATCATGCTTTCAAACTTTATAAATTTTCTGTATTTATCAAATCTTTACCTTATTTTTACTTTTATTTTTGTTCAACAAAGATTGTACCTTCTTTCTTTTTGAAACTTCTCTGAAATGGATAACTTTATGATCAATTGCATTGAGTATTCTTCATCTTTTGACCATAGGCTTTCCCTTTATGCCTATCTCACTAATGTAGACTAAATACTGATTTCTAAAAAAAATTAGGACTTTTTCAGGCTTGTAATGTTGGCTTCAGGCTGGTAGGTTAAAGGTTATATTTGTAGTGACTTACCTTTTCTAGTTTTGGGGAAGAATATTTCTAAGATCAAGCTTTCCAAATATTTTCTCTTGATTTTTTTTTGTACTTATAATGCTTGTACATAAGATCAATTTCTTTTTTTTTCTGATTCTTTTTCAAAGTGTGCTCCAAACTTATTTTATGAAAAAGGGACTTTTCCAATCATAAGCATGAATGTGATATTTAAATTTGGGCATATTTAGGTATCAAAAGAAAAAATAGGTCTTCAAGCTTCAAAAGATGTGCTAGGAATTTTTTCTTTTTTTTTGTACAATATCAAAAGATTGAGGTAAACAAAGAAAGCCTAAATTCATATTTCAAAAATCAGTGTTGTCTAGGATTTCGCCTTGAAAGACATTTGGGGCAAGTTCTAGCATATAGATTATAAGTTCTACTTGCTTTTGACCATAATGCTTCTCAATCTCAGAATGTCTTGCCAAGTATTGAATATATTTGTTCTTGCCTTCATAAAAAATAAACTTAAAAACAAGAAAGTTATGTGATAAATATAAATAAATAAAAATTGATACAGAATAATAAGAGCTTTATTTTGATAAATTAACATTTTACAAGAGGCATAATAAAAAAAAGATCTAATATATATATATATATATATATATATATATATATATATATATAGAGAGAGAGAGAGAGAGATGTAGCTATAGATAGATAGATAGAGATAGATAGATAGATAGATAGATAGATAGGTATAAATCATTTTGGCTTTCAAATATACAACTGCAGAAGAAAGATTGAAAGAAACTGCAGCCACACATCTTCTGCATGCAATAGCAAGTCTAGTTTGTATATAAACTAGAAAATTACTTGTGCAACAACAACAACAACAACTACTACTACTACTACTATAGATAGAGAGATGTAGATATAGATAGATAGATAGATAGATAGGTAAAAATCTTTTTGGCTTTCAAATATACAACTGCAGAAGAAAGCTTGAAAGAAACTGCAACAACAACAACAACAACGACGACGACAACAACAACAACAACAACAACAACAACANGTGTTGTCTAGGATTTCGCCTTGAAAGACATTTGGGGCAAGTTCTAGCATATAGATTATAAGTTCTACTTGCTTTTGACCATAATGCTTCTCAATCTCAGAATGTCTTGCCAAGTATTGAATATATTTGTTCTTGCCTTCATAAAAAATAAACTTAAAAACAAGAAAGTTATGTGATAAATATAAATAAATAAAAATTGATACAGAATAATAAGAGCTTTATTTTGATAAATTAACATTTTACAAGAGGCATAATAAAAAAAAGATCTAATATATATATATATATATATATATATACTACTACTACTACTACTACTACTACTACTACTACTACTACTACTACTACTACTACTACTACCAACTACTACTTCTACTACTACTACTACTAGTAGTAGTACTACTACTACTACTACTACTACCAACTACTACTACCGACTACTACTACTACAACAACTTCTACTACCACTACTACTACTATCACTACTACTACTATCAACTACTACCAACTACTACTACTACTACTACTACTATCAACTACTACTACTAACTACTACTACCAACTACCACTACTACTACTACTACTATCAACTACTACTACTAACTACTACTACCAACTACCACTACTACTACTACTACTATCAACTACTACTACTAACTACTACTACCAACTACCACTACTACTACTACTACTACTATTACGACTACTACTACTACTACTACTACTACTACTACTACTACTACTACTACTACTACTACTACTACTACCACTACTACTACTACTACTATCACTACCACTACTATCACTACCACTACCACTACCACTACTACTATCACTACTACTACTAACACTACCACCACTATCACTAATCACTACTACTATTACCACTACCACTATTATCACTACCACCACTATCACTACTACTACTACCAGTTGTTGTTGTTGCTGCTACCAGCTACCACTATCACTACTACCACTATCACTACTACCACTACCACTACCACTACTACCAGCTGCCACTACCACTACTACCAGTTGATGCTGCTGCTGCTACTACTACTACTACTACTACCAACAACAACTACTACTACTACTACCAACAACAGCAGCAACAACAACAACAACAACAACTACTACTACTACTACTACTACCAACAACAACAACAACAACTACTACTACTACTACTACCAACAAAAACAACAACAACAACAACAATAACTACTACTACTACCAACAACAACTACTACTACTACTACTATCAACAACAACAACAACTACTACTACTACAACAAAAACAACAACAACAACAACAACAACAACAACAACTACTACTATAGAGAGAGAGAGAGAGATGTAGATATAGATAGATAGGTAAAAATCTTTTTGGCTTTCAAATATACAACTGCAGAAGAAAGCTTGAAAGAAACTACAGCCACACAACAACAACAACAACAACAACTACTACTACTACTACTACTACTACTACTAGATAGATAGATAGGTAAAATCTTTTTGGCTTTCAAATATACAACTGCAGAAGAAAGCTTGAAAGAAACTGCAGCCACACACCTTCTGCATGCAATAGCAAGTCTAGTTTGTATATAAACTAGAAAATTACAATAATAATAATAATAATACAGAACATTGAAACTCGTTTCCTGTTTCTCAATAAAAATAACAACAATAGTAAGGTAATATAATAAAGTGAAAACCAACATTAATGCATAAGGAAATAGTCATATATTCACATATTAATCATTTGGTCTCCCATACCACAAACGTTAGCAAAAATAGTCATCTTAATTATTCTTACAGATGTACATAGTGGCATAAAGGGCAAGGCCAAGCAAACCACATCAATGGTTCATAAGACAGTAACTTAGCAAAAGGTTGAGACACAACAAAAACTTCAATACCCCCACACTTAGACATTTCATCCTCCGAATGAAAATACTTTCGCTTCCAACATTCATTTATTCTTTTTCTTCTCCAACCCCATCTCGTGGTCGCGTTTCATTTTTCTCCAAATCTGGTTCCATGTTATGAGATACAATAGTTGTAAAATCATTCACATCTGGAAAAAATATCCGGTATTGATGAGAGAGTTGGTAAAGTTGTGGTACAATGTAACGACCCGGTCGGTCGTTCCGTAGAACCTGCATTATAATTACTGTTATTGACTTGTAATAGGTTGGTTATACTGTTTATGATGTGTTAGAGTTGATAGGCTCAGAATCGGAATGGTTGTAGTGAGAATTTAGTCATTTAGTCTTTAAAAATAACTTTATAGTTAGAAAAGTCAACTGAGAGTTGACTTATTGGTAAACGACATCGGAATGCGTATTTTATGGCTCGGATAACTTTGTTAGGTGATTTGGTACTTAGGAGTGTGTTCAGAATATTTTTGTGATGTTCGGTGTAGAATTAGGCTTGAATTGGCGAATGTTAGTTTTTGGCAATTTCCGGCGGCAGTGAAAAATAGGATATCGAAGTAGGAATGGAATTCCGAAAGTTCGAAAAAGTTTGTAATGTCATTTTGGATATGTCTGCAAAATTTCAGGTCAATCGGATGTGTTTTGGATAGTTTCGGCATCGTTGGTGGAATTTAAAATTTTCAAAGTTCACAGGCTTGAATCCGAGGTGAATTTAGTGTTTATGCGTCGTTTTTGGTGATTCGAAGGACGACTAAGTTTGTGTGATATTATGGGATGTGTTGGTATGTTTTGGTTGAGGTCCCGAGGGTCTCAGGTGAGTATCGGGTGGTTTCAGACCATTTCTAGTTGCTGGTTTTTGGATTCAGGGGTGTACAGTGTGATAGAATTGATCTGGATGCGTTAGCACAGAGAAATTTTGGAAAAATCTAGTTATGCTATGCGATCGCACAAGGCTTCCCGCGATCTCACAGAGTAAAATTTCTGCTGCACTGTCCCAACTTTGGAAGCTTATAACTCACAATCTATAAGGAATTTGAAGATGATCTAAAAATAAAAGTTGTATCTCTTGATGTCTAGTTTGCATAAAGTTAAGCCAATTGTAATTTGGAGCTTTGTACAAAATGTTATGACCATTATACTAGAGGTTATCCAGAAGAGTTGGAGAAGGATGTTGGAAAATTTGTTCTATGCGATCGCATAGAGGAGGCCGCGATTGCATATGGTTAAATAAGGGCTGGTAAATTTTGTTCACCGCGAACGCACAGATGGAGCCGCGATCGCACAGTGTCCGGACCTGGGCAGTATATAATTAAACCCTTCCGCGACCATTAACCCTTTTTACACTATTTTTGAACGGGAAGAAGCTTTTGAGGCGATTTTGAAGAGGGAAAATCAGTATTCATCGTAGAGGTAAGTATTTTGGACCTTAAAACTTGACTATAGGTGATTAAGGAACATAATATCAGTGTTTAATTCATGAAAATCAGTAGAAAAGAGGGAGTTAGGGCTTGAGATTTGAGACCTTTAAGGGTCGATTTGAGGGGTCAAACGAACTCCGATTTTCGCGTTCTTTATATGTACGGACTCGTGAGATGACGAAGCAAGTTTTGGTATAAAAATTTCTGAGTTCTAAGATGCGGGCCCGAGGGTCGGGTTTTAGCAAATTTCGGATTTTTAGCTAAAATTGGTACTTTTCAATTGGAATTCATTCCTTAAGCATAATTTGATGATAAAAATCTGAACTTAGTAGATTTGGAGCATTCGTAAGTTGGTTCGAAAGGAAACCGTATTATGGAATAGCTTGAGGTAAGTAATATCTTTAAATCCTGTCCTAAGAGTATGAAACCTCGGACTTTACATCCTTTCACGGATTTTGGAATGCAAAGATTGGAACTTTGGAGATATATTCCTTTTTAAGAAACTATTGAGTTGCGAAACGGATTTTTAAAGCTTATTTCCAATAGTACTATTATGATTTGATATACTTGGTCTATAAGCTATGTTTGGGGCCTAGTGTCGATCTGTTTACCCCTTGATGGATGTTTTACTATTTTCCTCACTAATATGTTATGATTTTTACTCAGTCTTTTCTTGATATTTTTTTTGACACTCGGAGTATTTTGATACTATTTGTTGAAAATAAAATACTGTTTTTGGGTCGAGAACCCGGTATATTTATAGCCTGAAGGGCATGTTGAGAGTGTCTGACTGAGTGAAGTTGCGGGCCATTATTGTGAGGATGTTGTGATATGAGAGAGTCCGAGGGACAATATTGTGAGTGATTTATGCCATGATGTGGCTTGTTATAGCACTTGGGCTGTAGGATCCCCTCCGGAGTATGTACACACCCCAGTGAGCGCAGGTACCTAATGAGTGATGTTGTCCGCGGGGCTGATACTCAGTTATTGTGAGGTTGCTTGATGGGATAATATTGAGTGACTGTGAGGTTGCCTTATGGGCTGATACTGAGGGAAATTGTTACGAGAAATGACTATGGCCCGAAGGGCAGATTTATGATGATTTTATTGAGTTTTTGAACTATGATTCACTTGTTTTTCAAACTAATTTTTACTGAGAAATATTGAAATTATACTTGTTACAAAGGATTTTTTGAAATTGGTTTTTGAACTTATGTATTTGATGAATACTTATGGTGACTTGGTGATTTACTGCTTTTCGTGAATTGGTGTATCTGTGTTGTGTGTTTCTTATTTCTCAGACTGTGATTTATTTTCATTACTACTGAGTTGGCATACTCATCATTACTCCCTGCACCTCTGTGTGCAGATCCAGGTATTTATTCGGAGCAGTAGTCGTCCAAGTTCGTTATTAGCAGCTTACGGGATTTCGAGGTAGTTGTCCAGTGTTCGCAGCTTCTCCATTTCCCTTTCTTATTTAGTATTAATATATTATTCCTAGACTTTGTCTATGACAATGGAAGAGTTAGTTTATTTCGTAGATACTCATGGCATGTTGACTCCAGGTCTTGGGGACGGTTGTAGACTTTTAGCTTGATTGATTTGTTTAAAGATTTCAAAATTTATATGCGTGTTATGAATTGCTGAAAACAAATTGAGATATTTGAAAAGATAAAATGTGAAAATTTTGAGTGTTGGCTAGCCTAGTTCCACGATAGGCGCCATCATGACCTGTTAGGATTTGGGGTCGTGATAAGTTGGTATCATAGCTCTAGGTTACATAGGACTCAACGGTCATGAGCATGTTTAGTAGAGTCTTGCGGATCGGTACAGAGACGTCTGTACTTATCTTCGACAGGCTGCATAACCCTTAGGAAACATCCCACATTCTTGAATTCTTGTCGTGCGAATCCATTTATTCATAAAAGCATAACTCTTTGAATTCCTTTCATGAACTTGAATGTGCACGTGAGCGCTTGGTATCAGTTGTGCATCAGAGGCTTGTGACTTCCATGGGTGTGACGTGATTTTTAACATGTTAATAATGGTCCAGTCGGAAGGACTTGAGGCCGGATTTTGTCTTTGGCTTGAGTGTTGAGATTTCATTTGTGTGAGCACATGTGTTGGGGGACTTATATGTCCGTTTGTGTCCTTATTGATGGAACTTTGTGACTAGATGACAACATGGTGAGTGTGATCGGATAGTTAGATATATTTAGGTTGTTTGATTGTGACCAAAATGAATTGGTGGGAGATATGGCAAGAACCATTGATTATTTGACTTCTGTATTGAGTTAGGATATGGCTTCGAGTTATGAATATTGAAGGACCTCTCGTGTACTTTAGTTGTGCAGTGAAGTGGATTTTCCTGTTATGTTCTGAGTTCCTGTGATGTCTTTTGAGCTGACCAATGCCCCAGTAGCATTCATGTATTTGATTAGTGTGTATTCAGCCGTGTTATAACTCCTTTATTATTATGTTCATTGATGGAATACTGGCGTACTCTCGTAGCCAGGGGTAGCATACTTAGAAATTGAGGATGGTATTACAAGGATACAGGGAGGAGAAGCTTTGTGCGAAGTTCTCCAAGTGTGAATTGTTGGCTCAGTTTAGTAGCATTCTTGGGACACGTGGTGTTCAGTGAAGGTATATATGTGGTCAGACGAGTGTGAGTAGAGCTTCCAGAAGCTCAAGAATTCCTTGACCATATCCCCAGTGTTAGTATTGCCATCAGCTTCAGGTTCTTATACCGCTGAAAGGGATATTTTGGGGGAAAGCAGTGGTTGTATTTTAATGCAGGAGGGTATAGTGATTGCGTGATAGCTATGATATTCGAAAGTGTATAGAGAGATATCAGTTTGAGGCTAAGCAGGCAGGGGTATCTCCTGCGGGTTGTCCCGATGTGTGTGGTCCTTATGTTGATTTCTAGTAAGTTCTCTTCTACCAGTAGATGATGTATGTTGTGATTTGAGTTTAGCTCGCTTGTGGGAGTTGGCATGACCATTACAGTGGTGGATGCGAGAATTACATTTGATTTGAGTGTAGATGGTTTGGGTCATATAAGCTTATGGAGGGTTTAGTTGAACCTCACCACAGTATGGTGGCAGTGATAGTGTATGGGCATTGTGAGTTATTGATCGTTGGCTTTGAGCCAAGTGGGGGAGTTTGTTAATGATAAGATTGATTGCACGATTATGTGTTGTACTAGTTTCGGTTCGAGGTATGATGGTGAATCAGTTATGACCTACAGAGATGGAGTCTAGGAATGACTTGAGTGATGGAAATTTCTTCGATAAGGGTTGTAATGTACTTTACGGATAGTGGAATTCATTGAATTATGGAGTTGTACTGGTAAGTGTAAAGCGTGCAATGTATGAGTGTGCTTGTTGCTTCAAAGAGGTGGATTACTTTCCTAGTATGTGGATTGCAAGCGGGGTCAGGCCGTTCTGTTTACTTGGTTAGTGTAATTTAAATTGCATAGAGTAAATGACGTTCGAGAATGGTTCAGGCGGATTCAAGGTTATATGTACCGATCGAGGATCTTCAAGGTGTGAGAAGGGCTAGAACTGAGATTTACGGGGAAGGTGTCAAGGCTTGTGGAGTATTTGCATTATCATGGATTCTATCCATCAGTATCAGGAAAGAGAAGGTAATGACTTTAAATTCGCAGGAAGTCTCTTCATGGTAAGTATTTCCAATGTGGTGCATTTGGGGATAATTGAGGGAGTATTCAGCGACTTATGAGCCTTAAACAGTATATTTTATGCTCGGGTTTCGTGCACTGAGTCGGGATTGAGAATTGCGGTATTATGACAAGAAGAAGTATCAATTTGAAGGTAAGTCAGAAGGAACTTGAATAAATAGGACAGATGGTAGTAGGTCGGATCGATACAATAATAGATATGATTAGTTCTGTGGGTGTTCTGAAGTAATGAGTTGTTACAGGTGTTTCTTAGCAATTCTCTTGGGATTTGGTGGCATGCGTAGCTTGGTTGAGTTGGAAGGATTCAGTCTTGGCGGTTTGGTGTTGTACAAATGTGATTCGGGAGTTCTTGATGGTTTCTACCACGGTTAGAGATGTATATTTCTACTGGCGTGAGGGTCATGTGATGTATAGTGATTTTGCTTCTAGATGGGATCAAATGGAAAGTTCTTGGCTAGTTGGGTACGTAGTTGTTTGTGGCTAGGAAGGGAGCATGAAGTTCTCGTATTTATCATAGGATTGCATGGCGTATGCGATATTTTGTGTATAGTGGAGAGTGGCATATGTGAGGTCACGGTTCAGTTCTGGAAGGAAGGTCAGAACTGGCAGTTTCTGATGTTTAGGTAAAGGATACCACTATTGGGTGGCTGGATGAGAGTATACATTCATTAAGGACAATGTGTTTAAGGCAATGTGTTTGAATAAGGGTGTTTCATTGGTGTTACGATGCTCTCTTGTGGGAGCGACTGCTGATATTCTAGGTTTCTTATTGATACAGAGGAATTATGGGGTATCCCTCGTGAAATGATAAAGTATTAGGGGCGTGTTATATATTTGAGTGGTGGAATTGGGATCAGATATGGTAATTAGTGCGCCTCATGGATTTTGAGACTGGGAGTATTCATGAACAGATTATTGTTGTAGTTGTGAACTACGAGGATGCGAGCAAAGCTAGTCAGGTGTTAGTATAGGTCATGATTCAGTCATTATGAACCATTGGAGAGTTGTGGATAACCAGAGTTGATTTAGAATATAATTATTGGTAGGTCAGTATGGGTGTGTGTTCTACACTGAGTCGGAATCGTTGACCCCAAATTGCTATTGTTGAGGGATGTACCATTTGATTGTCACTAGGCTTATCCGTGTTTTGGAGTGATCTATGAGTTACCTTACGGTGTTTCAAGGAGTTGTGATCGTTGGTTATATATATGTGCATAGGACGTAGTTCTATCGGGGCTTTATAGCGAGATTTGAGTAAGGTAAGTAATTGGGTATTGCAGGATTGAGACGTGTTGGGTATGTTCTTTCTGGTTTGGGTGGCATGGTATCGTCCGATTTCCCCTATGGTTATGGCAATTCACTTTGAGTAATTGATGTCGAATTTCGCATGGTTATTGATTTTGATCAAGGTGGCTTGGAGTATGTCATGTGGTCCAGCGGTTGGATGGGATCACACTTTGCAGCTCAGTTAGGTAGAGGTATGATCCTTGGTGTCGGATTTGTGTGATATGGTTTCACGATGTGTATCATGCTTTTAGCATGATGTGGTAATGGCGGGATAGTCCTCTCGTGTGAGTCTTCTCTACTTTTATGAATTGAGTTCTTGGGATGTTGTTATTGAGTGCATGAGTTGCACAAGTTATGGCTCTAGATGGTATTGATGTTGATCAGACGAATGGTTGCTGGTTTCTACGTGTTTCTTTCATCATCGACACCATATGAAGGTGTTTAAGCGAGGTTTTGTTTGATAAGAGGTTATTTACCGGTATTTGGTTGTTATGAGCAGCGATTGGGATTAGGAATAATCACTATGAGTGTTGAGTCATGCGGTATATTATATGATTTCATCTTATGTTGCGGATATGGCTTGATACAGCGTGTTCAGACTAATTCAGCTTATAGTCGTGGAAATTTGATCTTGTGAATGGACTTAGTAGTGGAAATTTAGTTCTAAGGTTAATGGGTCAAGATTGGACTTCGAAATTTCAACTGTGTTGTGCTATTAGACCTATATGGGGTAAGGTGACGTGGAATCACCTCTGAATATGTGCATGGTAGGTTACACAGCAATTCTGGTGGTGTTTGGAACAACTCTAGGCACGTTCGAGGACGAACGTATGTTTAAGTGGGGGAGAAAGTAACGACTCGGTCGGTCATTCCGTAGAACCTGCATTATAATTACTATTATTGACTTGTCNATGCAGATTTTATGGCTCGGATAGCTTCGTTAGGTGATTTGGGACTTAGGAGTGTGTTCAGAATATTTTTGTGATGTCCGGTGTAGAATTAGGCTTGAATTAACGAAAGTTAGTTTTTGGTGATTTCTGGTCGGCAGTTGAAAATAGACTATCGGGGTTGGAATGGAATTCTGGAAGTTCGAACAGGTTCGTAATGTCATTTTGGATATGTCTGTAAAATTTCAGGTCAATCGGATGTGTTTTGGATAGTTTCGGCATCGTTGGTGGAATTTAGAAATTTCAAAGTTCACAGGCTTGAATCCGAGGTGAATTTAGTGTTTATGCGTTGTTTTTGGTGATTCGAAGGCTCCACTAAGTTTTTGTGATGTTATGGGATGTGTTGGTATGTTTTGGTTGAGGTCCCGAGGGTCTCGGGTGAGTTTCGGGTGGTTTCAGACTATTTCTAAGCCATTTCTAGTTGCTGGTTTTTGGCTTCAGGGGTGTACACCGCGATAGCATTGATCTGGATGTGTTAGCACTGTGATGACCCAAAAGGTCATCCTAAGTAATTCCAGCTAAATCTGTGTTCTGAGGCCTCGAAAGCCTCCGTTAATCTCACCTCGATATGCGTGCACAGCCCGGGCAGGTAGCCGAGAAACTTCCAAGTGAAAATTTGATAAAACATGGGATTTTTGAATTGAATAATTGAATAAAGTTGACTTTTGTCAACATTTCTGGTAAACGGATCCGGACCCGTGATGTGACGGTCCCGGAGGGTCCGTAGAAAAATAAGGGACTTGGGCGTATGCCCGGAATCGAATTCCGAGGCCCCAAGCCCGGGAAATGAATTTTTAAAGAAAATTATTTTCTGAAAATAATAAAGGAATGTGAAAGTGAATAATTATGTGAAAACCTTGTTACCGGATCCGTGTTATAGTTCCATAGCCCGGAACAGGTTTATTATATGTTGTTGTCCTATCTGTGAGATTTGGTGTAAAACGGGTTTGATTTGATTGGTTTCGAATCCAAATGAGGAAAAATGGAGTTAATGAACTTGTGGGGTTTCTAAAGAATTTGAAATGTGGCTTGAGAGGTGATTTTATGTTCCCGAGGTCCGAATGAAATTCCGAGACCGGGAATAGTTCCGTTGTGTCGTTTATAACTTATCTGCAAAATTTGAAGTCATTCCGAGTGGTTTAGGCAGGTTCGGCGCGTTGAGGTGAATTCTAGAATTTCAAAGTTCTTAAGGGTGATTAATTTGGTTTTGGGGTTTGATTTCGAGTTCCGTTGTTTTTCTTCATGTTTCGGAAGCTCTAGAAAGTCCGTTTAATAATTTGGGACTTGTTGGTATTTTTGGACAGGGGCTCAGGTGGGCCCAGGTGCCTCCCGGACCCCGCACGAGGCCAAAAACCAGCAAAAATCACTGCTGGTGCACAGCAGCTGGTGTGACCGCAGGTGCGGTTGCCCAGCCGCAGGTGCGGGAGCGCCCCTGCGGTCCCATCTTCGCAGGTGCGATCCCCAGCCCCCTTGCCCAAAGTCCGCAGGTGCGATCCCCAGGCCCCTTGCCCAAAGTCCGCAGGTGCGATACCCAGGCCGCAGGCACATGACTGCAGGTGCGGTCCAGCCTTCGCAGGTGCGACTTCCATCGCAGGCGCGACCCTTCCTCCGCAGGCGCGGCCCTTCCTCCGCAGGAGCGGGACCGCTGGTGCGGCTCCCAACCCCACAGGTGCGAGCCCAGGGTCCCAGGCCCTTTTCCGCAAGGGCGATCACTCTCTCGCAGGTGCGAGACCGCACCTGCGGTCCTAAGGTCGCAGGTGCGGAAACCCCTATTGGCAGCCCCCTTTAAAATGTCCAAAATTTCGGGTTTTCCTCATTCCTTCCATCTTCAAACTCCATTAGAGATCATCCAAGCTTGGGGCATAACCTTCCACGACCACCCACTGTAAGAGGTAAGTAAAACCCCATAAAATTTCTAATTTTAACAATAATTCCTAGCTTAATTCACTAATAAACCACCTAAAATCATTGAATTAGGTAGTAAACTTTAGGGTTCTTAGGAATTTCGTGATTTTCCATGTTAGGCCATAAATTCTTGAATAAATTACATAACTTCGATCCTTAGACTCCGGGTAATTGATTCCTTCATGAATTTTCGAAAATCTAAACGTGTGGGCCCGGGGTCGAATTTTAGTATTCTTGGAAGAATAGTAGGAAATGCATAACTTGGCTTAGAAATTGATTTATTGGGTACTTATTGATGTTAATAAATCCATTATGTCTAGATATCCCCGATTCGGAGTTGGATTCGAGAGGAAAGGCTGTGATTGAGGCTTGACTTGCATTTTTTGGAGCCGAGGTAAGTGTTTGGCTTAACCTCAGCTTGAGGGATTAGGTATAGAGTCTTATTTGCTATGTGCAACTCATGTCCAACGTATAGGCGTGGTGACGAGTGCCTATGCATTGCGGTCAAGCATGCCCGTGAGTCAATTCTGATGAAACTTGCTATGTTCTTAATATACCCCGCATTGTGAGTAATTGGTGAATTAAAAAGTGATACCTTGATGTTGTTTCATGACGTGAAGAGTTATTGAGTGATTTATTTCAGTTGAGGCTTACATTGATGAAATTGTAATTCTGATGCGAGGTTGGTTATAGCTGAGACCCTTGTCGGTCATTTGTTGATGTTGTAAATGATGAGTTCTCCTTG